>JAGVVM010005310.1:0-21040 GCA_019149425.1 Psidium friedrichsthalianum
ACATTTGAAAAAAGAATTTAAGATAGGACTAAAGACCTTCTAATGGATGCACAACATCTCCTTTTCTTTTTCCTTTTCTTTTTGATTATTTATTTTTTATTTTCTTTCTTTCTTTCTTTTTCCCCTTCTTCTTTGGCCGAGCACCGAGCAGTAAGCTCGGGCTTAGCTTGATCCCCGGCAATCTCGAGTTTGCCTGTGGCTTTCACTTGTCAATGGCAGCGAGGTAGAAGGAAAAAGAAACAAAATAAAGTAAAAAATAATAATAAATAAAAATATTGTAAAAAGTGAATTATTTTTTTTGCACATTTATAAGATTTGTCCATGTTAACTCAAACCGTACTATGTAGGACAGCCAGCGTCCATGTCAATAATTTTCAATCAAACGACAGCGCGGAAAATCAAAATAAAATTTTCTAATCGAACAATAGAGAATATTTTCTAGTTTATTTTCAGGTCTCAATTGAACACCGAAGAACATTTTCATTTTCCTGAAAAAAAAACATTTTCGAGAAACATCAATTTTTCGTGAATAGAACGCAGCCTAAAAGAAGGTTATCTCCAATTGTATTACATTGATTGTTTGGTGCTTAAGTCAATAAAACCAAATTTTCATTATTGTACGAATTTTAGACGTGATGCTTTACTACATTAAATAATCTACTTTCGAAGCCCATTGACCCTCGTTGAATCAGATCCCTATTTATGTTTCTGAGTTTTATTTTTAACACTTTCATTTTTTTTTATTTACTGATGTTGATGCTTGGGGAAAAAAATAACATAATTTTATCTGGGTCGGGTCGGTGTCACGTCACGCAAAAAGAGAACATCGCACTGCATGTCGGTGCTGAGATGGACACGAGCGACGTCCCATGTGCAACCAAAGAACACCTGAAATGAAAACAAAGCCCGACACCATTCGCATTTTTGAGGGACATGAATTGGATCCTACCGAACCGAGTACCAACCAACCTCAAAAAATCTAGCCGCAATATAATCTTTACATTTTCCTAGTTATTTGTCTGAATGCCATATATAGATTTTTCGCCCCTTTTAACTTGAGCCGACATGTAAACTTTGGTACTTTCGAAACATTACATTTTTTTTTTTGGGGACAATGCGGGCCACTGACATAGAAGCGTGACTAGCTAGAGATCTTCGGAACACCTTGTAAGTCCCATTATTGGAACATAGGCTTTTGTCGACCTGGCGATTGGTAGAGAAAGAAGATGAACAAAAAGAAATAAAAAATATATATTATTAAAAATTGTCCTTCTAGTGATGATCGATCAAAGTTGACCAGATGGACTGAATTGATAGATGTGCAAAATGTTTAGAACTGAACTGATACAAAGCTGTTTAGAACTGAATTGGTATAATGCAAAAGGTTTGTGACTAAATTTGTAAAATTAAAAGGTTTATGATTGAATTAGCAAAAGTGCAATAGGTTTAGGATTTTTTTTGGCAATTTTCCCCATAATCCTATGAGTAATTTCCGGAACTTTTTGTTGATAAGCATAGAGCCAAATGAATTTTAGAATCTTGCGATTCATTTTAGGATTCTCTAGACTCCTAAACCATTTCATTTATAGTTTTTTTTTTGCCAATATTTAAGAGATACACAGATACCAAATCGAATAATGTAATTTCCTAAATTTGTTTTTATGCTTTAGGAATGCATTCAATCGTTCGGCCATTTTTGCTGATAGAATAATGTCGGATAGGAAATCCCATTCAATGCTTGTTAATATCCGGGATATAACATGGTTTCACATAATGCCCATATGAGTGTTTGATTTGCAGCATTGTGATGGGATTTTATCCTAAACCAATATCAAGCAATCACACAGAAAGTAGAAGATTGATTACACACGAGATTACCCAGGTTCACCCTAGAATAGGGTTATCCCTTGTAAAGGGATTTCACTATATTTTTTCGCTCGTTACAATGATTTCTTATATGAGTACAATATATATGATTTAAAATAATGGGCCAAAACCCTAGTCTATCAGAAAGCCCTTTATCCCACAACAAATAGGCCTACTTAAACAAAAGCCTAAATCCGATGTTGTTTCGGGGCCACTGTCTCCGGGTCCCTGCTCACTCATCGCAAGCCGTCCACTCACCGATGAGTGAAACCCCCGTCCACTGATCGGGTAGGGAGATCCTCGTGTCGGGGGCGCTGCCCCTGAACCCCTGCATTCTTCGCATAGGGGTCCCATGTCGTCGGTTCATATTTCGATTTTCCTAAACTCACATGGGTATGCCCGATCTGAGAAATAAGGGTCCGTGAAGTCTTTATCAACTCCAATACATTGAAGTTAAAAATAAATCATGGAAATCGTGAATAGTTGCCTAGGGTCACCGCCATCACCTTAGACAAGGTAGCATTGCACGAGGTCACACACGGTGGACCGGAGAATGCTGCCGAACATAAGGTTCCACCACTGCCCTGGAAGTCCTACATCAAGGTCGTGAGGTAGGGCTCGTCGAACTGTCGCTCGAGGTCAAGCTCTACGGTCGAATCCAGAGCTCCAATTCTAGGTACATGTAGGCGCAATGGAGCGCGATGATTGTATATACATGCAATCGAGACTTGTACTTGTAGGCGTGAAAAATCTAGACCAGAATCAAAACCTGGATCAACAGTCGGAGTGAAGCAGGGTGGATTTCGAGGTTCTTTCAGAGACTTTCTTGTCTTTGTGTGGGGGTGGGTGAGTCATGAATGTAAACAGAGCAGACATATGTTGAAGAAGGAGAGGTAATTGCCTCAATTGTTTGGAAGCTGCAAGGACAGCATAAGCTTTTGCCCATATTTTGAAATTTAGTTTTAGTTTTTCTTTTTTTTTAATTTTTTTTCCCAGATCTCATAGATGCTATTAGAATCTATCCCACATTTTAGGTGTTTTTTTGTTATTTGGACTATATCCGGTCATATTCGGATTTTGGGTCACTCCAAACCCCAAATAAGATAATAGTTATCCTATTCGTAGTTTTATCTATCCTACCAAATGTAACCTAGAGATATAAGTAATTATTTAAGGAAGTTTATGTTGTATAAGATCAAGGTTGTCTTGGTAATATATGGTTGGACAGGTTCGAAATTTGGGGCACCTGTACCTCGAGTCATAGGCCTTAGTGCAATCTTATAAGGCTTCTAACTGAGATTCCAAATCCGTTAACCAAGTTAAAATCCTCGGGTAGATAAATCAATACGGTTTGATTTTGGGCTAGTGAGGAGCACAACTAAAGCAACCTGCGCCCCATCTTCTTTTTCATGATGGAGAAGAGCAGGAAAGGGAAATTAAAGCCGTCGGCCTTCACGGTATGCCGCAGCCACGCATAACGGCATGAATTGTGTAGAGATTCGCTCACAATGCTAATCGGGCTAAGACCTCGTAAAAGACAGGTGACCCCTTAATTTAACATTGGGTCGATTAACTTGGTGGTATATCATTCATAACTTAGTAATTTCATAAGGCCATTGCAACTCCATTCGAAAATATCACATCCTCGACACATCAAGTAATAAAAATTATTTTGAAAAACATATGTAGTTGCGTGGATGGGCACCAAGTCGTTCAAGAACAGTGGGATGATTATTCGATTCGTTTTCCTCTTTTCATCTATCTAAATGCCAAGTATGGCTCGTAATAACCTGTCACATTGTGGGGTGGATCTCGAAAGATGTGAAAAGACAATTGGCTAAACCCCTTGAAACTTGTTTGGTACGTGTTTTGAAAAACATATTTGGCCAGTAAAAATTAGCCAAGAAATTTTGTAGTCATTTTATATTCTTTTTATGTTAACGGAAAGCCGAAAAGTATATATTTTTTGCCTTTAATTTTCAAGACAAGATGAAGCAAAGGCGAATTAATTTTGTCCACAGGAATAAAGAAGAGAAAGGAGGGAGGGGGGCAAGAAGGAGGCCTAATGCAACCAAAAATTCCTCGTCCAAAAGATGCACGAGTGACACTTGATGGGAAGAAACCCGAAATCAACTGAATCAAAATCTGTCACCCCTATGACCCGGCCTCTTCCTCTTATAAATCCCCCCATTCTCTCCCGTCCATCTCTCTTCTCCCATTAACTCATAACCATCTCTTTCTCCCTTTCTCTCTCTCTCTCTCTCTCTCAAACAAATCCTCCCTTCAAGGCGTCCTTGTCCCAGCATCATTTGCAGGAGGGGATTTGAGATTTTCTCAAATGGAACATTTCCACCTCTCCTTCGGAGGATAGACCGGCATCGGCGGCGGCGAAGAATAAAAGATGGGTCGTGTTAAGCTGGAGATAAGGAGGATAGAGAACATCACGAACCGCCAAGTGACGTTCTCGAAGCGCAGGAATGGGCTCATCAAGAAGGCCTACGAGCTCTCCGTCCTCTGTGACATCGACATTGCGCTCATCATGTTCTCTCCCTCCGACCACGTGAGCCACTTCTCGGGAAAAAGAAGGTAACGACGAACATCGTTCGTGTTTTGATATGATCGCATTAGATGTGTGATTATCTCCGAACTCCCGGGTTTCGAAATTGCCGTCTTCTTCGCTGCTCATCTTTGTCATTTGCGGGGTAATAGGGGACCGATATCTGGCGTGCTTTGTCATGTTGATGAAATCTGGAGAAGAAGAAGCCAAATGCTGTCGTTTGTTTCGTTGTTTCCGTGAAATCGAAAACCAGGAAGTGGACCTTCTTTGGGAACCCGTTGATCCTTTAGACAAGTTCAAGAGACAATTCCGTACTTGTCTCACTTTCTGATAAACAGCACAGAAATTATTATTAGGGCATGTAGAAAGTTTTTGAGCTTTTTGTTTGTACTTTGAACGATACCAAATCATCCCCACAGGTTAACCAATATTTAAACTTTTGAACACACCTAATGATTATTTAGGCAGTACTTACGGATTTGTCAGGAGGTAAAATAAATGTAAACACGATTCAGTAATTCAAGTCAATTACACATCTAGAGACAGAAAAATTATTTGTTCCGATGCCCCCAATACACACAGACTGGTAATTGGAAGTACATAGGTCTGTATCCTCGACATAACTTCAAGAGGATGTGTAATTATCGTGATTCCAACCCAAATCTTGAGAATGGAAGACGATCATGTTGATTAATTGAGCAATCCCTTGTCATCGAAATAGTATGACCGCTATAGAAGATTTAAAAAAAAAAAGGACCGAACCCCGCATATATCGTGTAAAGTGTTGGGTTATATTAATCATACGACACAGAAAACGAGTCTATACAGTACTTTATACGGCTTAGATACCTTTTTTTTGTCTTTATTTTCTTCGACAACGCTTCCATCAAGTATTTGTCCGGATCCTTTTCCCCCGCTTGCTTCTTTCATTTCTGTTCCTGCTCTCTATTTTTCTTCCTTCTTCCTCTTTTACCAATGCTGCCAGTATCTCCCGTGAGCCTCTGCACTGCATATTGCACTCAGAAACTTCCTCCACCATTGCGGCCGACCTCCGTTTGAGCCACAAATCCCGATTGCATGATGCATCTGCCATTGCCATCTCTCTCTCTCTCTCTCTCTACTGAGTTCATTCTGGAGGTCGCCTGAGGCCCGGTGACCTTTGATTCGCGAGGAAGAGATTGGCAAATAGCGAGGGCGCGGAGGTGGCGGCGAGCGACAGTAGCAGCTGAGCAAGGGGGCATGGGTAGGATAGAAGCATAGACGTCTCTTATATTTATAATCTATGATGGTTGTGCTAATATTGCTTTTGTTGTGTTCATTGTTCGAATACGTATTATCGTTATTCCATTAATGTCAATCAGGAATAATCTCCCATGTTTGTGCGCGAATTTCTATTTTGTTGCCTCTAAATTCCTAATTTCGTGCTGAGTTTTGTTTTAGCTTCAGTTGAAGTTCCGCTACTTCTAATTGTTTAATTTGACTAGACAAATCTCTTAATCAGGATCGAGGATGTGTTCGCCCGTTTCATTAACCTCTCCGACCAAGAACGAGACAAGTATGCAAATAAAACCTTATAAAAATGTCGGCCACTTTGTTTATTTTATTTTATGGTTTTTCCTTCAAGATTATTAGTTATAATTATTATTATTATTATTTTTGCCTTTTCAGTCCTAGATGTCCAGGATCGGCGCACGCAGATCACCCCAAATTTCCGTAGGCCCTCAAATTTATGAATTATCTATCCTAACTAATTTCTTAGAACTTGGTTCTGAACATAATTTCTCGTTTTTGTTTTGCAGCGCTATCCAAAACAAAGAGGTGCAAATTGACACTCCCTCTTTGCTTTTCAGCAATCTTCTCTCTAATTTTATCAAATTTTCACTCGTGATTAATGTGCTCTCGCAGTACTTGCTCAGGACCCTCCAGCAACTCAGGAATGAGAATGACCTCGCTCTCCAACTTGCAAAGTGCGTTGGACACCTCCCTCCTTATTTCATTTTACTAAGTTCGTAAAAGGTCGGGATCGAACTAACCCCGAAATGGTTTTATGTGGTCCGTGCATTGGCATATCTCCAATCGTTTCGACTAAAGTCCGGGGGCAGTTGACTCCGATGCCGAGGTAAACGAGCTTCTCCGAGATAAATTGGACCCTTGTGGAAAATGAAACATTTTTCAGGCCTCTAAATTGAGCTGAGTATTGTAGGAGCTCCATCAGCAGATTGGCATGTTGAGGCAGCAACTTCTGGAGGCAGAGGAGCAGATAAGGTAACTCTTAATGGAAATCTAGATATGTGCACAAAGATTTGATCCTGGTTGAATTTGCCCATAGGACACTCTACGATACGCGTTGTTTGGAGCTCAGAGGCCTGTGATCTGTTCGAATCCGTCCTTCGTTAAAATCATGCATGAATTGCTAGTCTCAATTCCTTGAAAGAAATCAATAAAAGTTTATACTAATAGTCCGAAATTAACTTTTGTTTATTACTGCTTACTCTTGGTATCTGAGGTTTCTTTTTTTTTTTTTTTTGGCTTCTGGAAAATGCAGAATATACGAGCCGACTCTGCTTCCAAAAAATACATCTTTGAAGGATCTGGAGTCTATTGAGAATACTCTTGTTGACAGCCTTAAACGCGTGGTGCAGAGAAAGGTGAGTTTTTGTAATTTAGCTCAGCATTCTTGAAGTGCGAATACTTTTTTTTTCCCATCATATTAGCAAGATTGAAACAACGCAGCAATTAAAGCAGAAAAATTGAGTTATTGTGCTTGAATATAGTTACATGTTCGATGTTCAGCCCCAAGTCCCAGCCAAATTAGACCACTGACCTAAAATTGCTAAGCTTCTTCTTGGCAGGAGCAGTTGATGGTAAACCACCTATCTCCTTACGATATCCATCCAGTATGCAGGTAATTTAGCAGGATTTAGACATGATCTAAACGTGTGAATGATCGTTTTCACGTCATTTATTTTCTTCATAACGGGTTGCAGCAAGGGATGTCGAGCTCCTTCGACAATGAAGTGGGGTGGTTGCCGGAAAACGATCCGCACAATGTGCAGTTTCTTCGACTCGTCCGCTTCTCTCATGCAAGTCAGGTACGTTTTGAGCAGTTTTAGATTACCCTCGTAATTTCGTGTTTGCCCCGAGTTTAATTGCCGAAATGCCGGGCTTCGATGATCGTTTGTCGAGTAATGATGAACCCATAATTCGCAGCTTAATCCAATGTTGTTTTCGCATCTATTATGCAAGTCATTAATATACGAAGAACTACAATTGCAGGGATCTATCATCTTCGCTATATCAAACGCTAGTACAAGCAACGGGCTCAAGCTGCATTGACCCAAGAAGCATGGCGGAGTCACATGTATCAAACCCTAGCGAAGGGAATATCTCAGCTTGGCCTCAGGAGTACACTTCAACTGCCCACAATCCAAACATGATTTCTCAGTCCTTTTACAGTCAGGTTTAACTTAGATTTCGTTAATTTCTTTTGCCATGAATTTTTCACCAGTAATTATTTTTAAAATATATATAAATGGATATTAAATAATAAAAAATTGTTGTTGAAGCAGCATGGGATGGGGGTCCCGGAATTGCCAGAAGTGATGCAGTGTGAGCAGGTGGAGATGGCAATGAACAGCTCCCACCTAACAACAGATAATGAAGCTCCACAATATGAGACAAAAGGCCCTCAGATCAATGGGCAATAAGTAATTATAATTTTTTTATTTTATTTTTATTTTTATTTCCCTCTGTTGGGTTAAATTGTATTTAGAAAAATGCTTACGTGTGTGGAGAAACTCACTCCAGCGATTACTTGTAATTAGTGGTCAGAATCTTTCACGTGAAATCTTTGTAGAATATAATGAATTGTTGTGAAATATAACGATCCTACGCTTTTTTTTTTGTCTAGTTTTGTGTTTTTAAATAAAATTATAGCTTTTCTTTTTAGTTTTTAAATCTAATCTAATAAAAGCTTAAAGAAGAAAATAACAAAAAAAGACACTAGGATAGAAAAGGTAATTTTAAAAATGCCACATCAATATTTTTCATTAAATAAATTAACGGTGTTAGCGGAAGAACTTGATTGGATCAATTTAATAAATTTTAGGACTTGATTGCACTTCTTGAAAATTTTTGGACTCAATTTCACTTTCGCAACACGTTTACTTCTAGGAACTTATCCCTTTTGAAAATTTAAGAATTCCTTAAGCAACATTGACAGAAAATAGAGTTTCAAAGAAAATGAAACTTAAACATTGTTTTTATAAAGAGATGAAAGGGAGGATCCAGAATTGCTCAGCAACCTAATTGCTTCCACATTTTTAAGTGTTTCTGATAGAACATCAGAATTGAGTAAACTATCTGAGAAAATAAAAGATAAACAGAGGCAATTCACATGCGCAACTGGAGAAAGAAAAGAATCATATCATGTTTACCAATATCCGTGTCAGAAATCTTCTCAAATAGAAGATGAAATCATATTCCGCGATGAAATTAAGAGAAACAGCGAATCATAAAAAAAAAAAAGGAAAAATAAAATTTTAATTAAGAAATTCAGAATATTTATGCAAGATATCGCCTTTTTAGGTACTATTCATGCCTGCCAATGGTGGATTGTCGGATCTTGACACTTTTATAAAAATAAAAATAAAAATAAAAATAAAAATAGAGGAAGTGGTTGAGGAAAATGGAAGATGTGTTAAGTAATTAAACCAGGAATAAAGAGGCAAACCAGGAGATAGAGATGACAAGTTGAAGAGGACAAGAGAGAAGATATCAAGACAAAATGTACTCTTCTGGTGTGCTCTTGAATGGAACCCTTGGAGCGGATATATAGGGGAAGAGAGAAACTACCAATTAAGTGAGACAATCTCAAGTTTGAAGTTCTTTTATGTTTCCATAAAGGAATACTTATAATTAATACAAAGAGGAAAATATGGTGGTTTGTTTGAATTCTCTAATGGGTTCTGTCCTCGTCCATGTCTCTATTTCAAGCTAGCTTCCACTGGCGGCCCGATTAAATGCAAATATTAGTGCAATGAATGCTAAAATAAAACTATCCTATATGAAAATTATACTAAAAATGATTTAATATTTTTGATAGGGACTAAGGTTAATCCTTGATTTCAATATGTAATTAATTGCTAAAAGGGTAGCAAAAATTTGGGTGTCAACAATTGCCCTTTTTGAGTGGAGGCTCATCGAGGCTTCGCTCAAATACAAAAATTGAAACTTCAATTTTAACCATGCTATACATGTTATTTTTGTTGGATTGCTAGTCCACTTTTTTTCTTTTGCAAATAAGTGTGATGTATGAAATGCAAATGCAAATAGTATTTAACTTATCTCAAGCTCACAACTTGAATTGTGGACTACTTTACCTGGGTTCGGAACTTAGCTCGAACCCCTGACATAGCTGCGGGTTGAGAAATACATGTATCTTGATTCAGGTAGCTTCAATGGGGACAATTCGAATGAGTCGAGCTGTCAATAGTAACTAATAATGGTGTCTCTTGGTATTGTACTTTTGTGGACATCACCATGAGTCGGTAGGGGTTGTTGGAAAATCTTATTTTACCTCTATAGAGGGTTGTCAAGTGAAAATATATTCTGAAAAACCTCGCAAATGAAACGAGTAGAAGCATTTTCTTATTAATTATAATTAACCTTAAGTAGAAACGCTTAGTGCCTAATTTTTCCAAGGACAAAATTATATTGCTTTGGTGTTTATGTTGCAAAAACCAAGCAATTAAAAAGTAATAACTGATATCAGACCTATTTCATGAGAAGAAAGCAGTGTACAATTCCGCTTTAAGATCAAATGATACAAGGAAGATTACAAGTGAACTCGAATCACTCCAGAATTTTGTGTTTTCCATCACGCAATTACACCCAATAACACACAATGCTAACTCATTCATAAATTCAGTGCCTTATTGTTATTTCTTTTTTGTGACAATTGATATCGGAGCAAGGCTAAATTGGGCTCGAAGCTAATTGATAGGGCCGGGATGGAAGAGGGAAACGTGAAATAGAGAGCGTTGAATGACTAATTTTGAAGCTAGGCTTAGTTTAACTAGGCAAAATTATCTCACCGTTAACTCGATGCAAAAGAGTGATTTTGGGAAAAATAAGTTGAAAAAAGTAGGTCCTTGTAGTATTTCTATACAAAAATTGCGTAGCTCATTAAACAAACTTAATTGTGGGATCTAGAATCTAAGTCTTGATCTCACGAGCATTGAATGAAAATAAACTCTCTCTTAGAGAAAGTCTAATGTGTAACGCTTAAATTATGTGGCATGCATGATGCATGATGTCATATTAAGCATGGGACCCATTGTGATAATTTCAACACAGAGAAGGGGAATGCGTTGACTTCATGTTGTAAGAAGAATCGAAATCACCATTGACCAGCTCAATTCCTAATTCTATACCTTGAACCGGCCAGTTTTACCCAAGAGCTTAGAATTTGGAACCTACAAGGTCGGTTCACAACCTAGAATCAAATAAGCTTTGAACTGATTTACCCCTAACCCTAAGTAAGTTCTTTTACTCTTTTTTTAATACAAAAAATTATTTACTTTTGATTATGTGTGAAATATTGTCCACATGTAGAAAAACATATATTCTTGTTTAACACCTATATATTGTATATATTAGACAATGAACTAAAAAAAGAAAAAAAAAAACCAATTTGTTCCAAGGTCAATAGAGTTGGTTTTCGATTCCAAAAACTGATAATCAACCTCGTAAGATACGCTCTAAGTTCTGAATCTAGAACCTACACACTTTGAAAAATGACTAGTTCAAGGTATAGAATTTGGAACCTACCCACTTGAAAAGTAGTCGGGTCAACCTTTTTATGTGAGATAACACGGATTAATCGTTTGTCATGTGTGTTTCTACGTCAGTAATTTCAAAAGGCTATTCGCTAAAAATTAACTGAGGATAAATTTGTCACAAATATAATAGCAAATAAATTTTGTCAAATGTATAACATGTAAAGTATATTCTTTGTGATATTAGCCCTTTTATTTATCATCTATACTATGCCAAACAGTACTTTTTTTAATCGAATATGCCAAACAGTTCAATGGTCCAAAGGTTGACTGACAGGTGGATCTAAAATATTTAAAATCTACACACTTCTAACACTTCTCACAAATCTGCTTAGTTGTTCTTAACCAAAGCAAATTGAAATAAATTTATTTATGGTGCTACAATTATGTGGATGAGTTCAAATGGAATTCCTACTGTTGCGCCTATTTCCTTAAACGCGTTCCTTAGTCTTCGAGATTTTCACTAATCCTCTTAATAAATACAGAGTCCTGCATTAATTTATAAAATGACAAAATAATAATTACGTGGGACCGCCTCTAACATCATTTCAAATGTTTAAACTGACAGGTGGATCTAAAATATTTACAAGCCTACACACTTCACTTCTCATAATCTGCTGTTGTTTAAATAAAAAATTGAGTATTTATACAATGGGATGTTCAAAAATTCCTACCTGTTGCGCTACAAATTTCCTTAAACGCGTTCCTTAGTCTTCGAGATTAGAATCCTCTTATCGTCCTCGCTTATAGCCCCACTTCCCCCATATGGAGTAACATAATTGCCTGCAACCATTGTGATAAGTCACATCAGTTCAATATAACAATTCAGTTGGAATATAATGGTGTTACTACCGTTCAATGTGAATACTTGTTGCTGTTAAATAGATAGGACTTGGAGCGGGGCATGGAAATGACTTTGACCAAACTTCTCGAATTCCTCGGACCCAAACCATTCCCTCACGGTGCGGTGCGTCTTTCATGATTTCAACTTATATGATAAGTTTTATGAAGCTGAATATAAATGCAGTTGAAACTTATCGTTTAATACCATGCGAATGTGCTTGTGCTCTTAACTAGATTTGGACTTGGAGGGGGGCAGGAAGGCCTCACTTGACCGACCAACAGTGAAATTGGATCACCTTGAACCAGACTAATCCTTCAAGCCTTTCAGGGTAAATTGGACAATTGTTTTAATCCTTATAAGTATTCATGGTACATGATCTTTAAAAAATTTAAGTCCGCCAAAAGAGAAAATGTGTGTGTGAAAGTTTGAAGAATCATACATCACATATGTTCATGAATTGTTTTGAAAATTCAGAACCCATCAATCTCTAAGTGAAAGCACTCAAATGTGCTCAACGCTCAGCATTCAGAGGAGTCTATTCGGTATTCAGTTCAATCTTTTATATTTCTGTCATCAATGGTATTTATTCTTATGTAATATGAAGATGTTGTCAAGAGAAAGTACATATTGCAGTTTGTAGAATCACGGACTCACTAAAATGTTGTTTGATTCATCATTTTCGCAAATTACTCGAATTCAGGTCCCACCAATTCTTTGATGAATCACCAGTCCTCCCAATTGCACTTGATGCTCAGTGCTCTAGCTCTGTGACACCTCAACATGCTATTCCTATCTGGTATATATTGAACTTATCGTTTCCTCATCTCCATCACGAGAACTGTGTAGAAATAGAGACATAAGGTATGCCGCATGATATCAGGTCTCATGCTATATATCTCAGCGGCAAATCAACAACCAAGTGCTTATGGATCCATCTAATGCAAGTACACATGCAGCTGTACATGAATCCATGTTGCTACCTGAGACCTCTGTCCCATATTGGTGTGTGTTCTTTTACTAGCACTCTTGCTCGAGGCTTTCCTAATGTTTTCAATAATGTCTTTTGGTGTGGATAATTGTTAAGCACATGAGCTAGCTCTCGTTGTCAATAGTTTTTGCCTTATTAGTAGACGGAGTTTCCTACTGTGTATCTAGATTACCAATATCTGTCCTTTTCTTGATATCATATGACAAACTGTATCAAACTCATACTTTCTAACGAGGTGCATGTCGCATTATTGACTTAATCTAATAATAGTTTCCTCATTTTTGAAAAAAATCCTAGATGAAATAGAAAGGCCAGAAATTTTATCATGTCTACAACTAGAAGCACAAAGTTGCGATAGTCTTTACTCTTCTTTTTGCAGACTCGTCATTCAATCATTGTAACAAGTGTACAAATTGAGAATCAGGCAAGGTATAATATCAAGAGGTGATAACGAGATTTGTTTGTATTGTATAAGTAGGCAAAGTCTCTATCCAGAAGGGCATGTGCAACCAAATCAGCTTCAACTCCTTGATGTGTATCCAGACAGTCATTACTCTACAATGCATGGAACTTCGGTGATCGGGTCAGACTTCTATTACAGCATGTATAAAACCTTTGGTTAACACTGATGTTGATAGGTTTCGTTTGTGCAATACTGTGTTACCCATGTCCTTGAAATATGCTGCCAACCCGATTGCAAAGATCATTTAGACCTTTCTGGTTAGTTCTAGCCAATTAAGGTTCTAATGACCATCCTTCATTTTGTGACTACTCATGTTTTGTCTTCCTTCCTTATTTGTGCAAGTATTTATTAGCAAGAACCAAAGCATGACAAAAGCTAACATGCCATATATTTTCATTGATCATCTTTATCACCATAGTTGTTTTTCAGGGTATTTACACTTTATCATCGTTGTTGATCTTGTTTTGCTCTTTGAATCTAGGTCTCTATATACTGCATCTTTTCAAGCAGCTAATCAAGCACCATTTGCGCAAAATTTTGTTGATAATTCTGACGCTGGAACAGCGTTCTTGCCTGCTGCATCGTCCATATCTCAGTGGTATCTAAATTTAGTTTATACTCCATTACTATTTTGAAACCTTTTCCAGATCTCGTTCAACTTTCCATCTACTGCATTCTTTATTGGGTATCATTCCACATAATGCAGTTTTTTCATGGTGGAATATTGACTTACTTACAGGGCTCCGTTCACTAGTCCACTTGGATTTCCTAATGAAACTCCTTCAATTATCCCAAATTCAAACGCAGGGCAGAGCCAATTCATGAACCCAGAAATGGTAAACAGTTTAAATTTTTTATCAAGTCCAAACTATTCATTGATTTTGCTTTTAGTGTTCGACTTTCGTAACTCGATATAAAAAACTTCATTTTCATTATTTTGCTGTAGGATGGTGGAAATTATTCTATTGGTAATCCATATCATTTGCAAACAATGGACAGTTACTGTGAGGTACTTACAGTTTGTGATTAATCTAACTCACGAATTAGTTCGTTATTACATAGTTTTTTTGTTAACTAAGGTAAGCCTTCCCGGACAAAAACTTCAGCAAGGAAGTAGAAAGCGAGGTCGATTTGACGATAGTACCTATGAGGAAGGACGGTCGTCATCCTCATCTGCTAAACATTGTTGGGTACTTAATATCAGTTTGTGTTAAATTATGATTATCGATTTATTTCATACCCAAATGTGTTTAGGATCTTAACGAAGATATTTCTTCGTATGTGGTTCATGTAGCTGGATGGAATCTCTCAAGAACAAAGTCATCCTTGGCTGACTTTGGGACATGCTAATAGTAGTTTTCAACCTCAAGGGTATGTGCTAATTGCACACTGAATAACCCTTTCGACGTATAGAGACGTTTCAATTCAGGTGACTTCTACCTGTTTTATATCCAATTTCCATCTGATTGTTTTTTTTTCCTTGTCTGAATGATCAAGTATTAGGGACAACTCTGGGAGAATTATAAACAGCTCTGGGGGAATCATAAACAGAGTCTATGACCCAATGTACGAACGTCTTGGTCTACCGGTCGACCCTCATCTGAGGATGTTCTTAGCTAGTCAATGGGGTGAGTTCTTTTAAATTATTGCTTTAAAAACACATTAGACCCCATGATAATACAATATGCCATTTTTGCCTGTAGCTATATGACGAGAAAAGCACATGGTAATTAGGAGTGCCCTTTATATCTTGGACTCAATGAATTAGGTTAACAAAAATAACGTGAAGATGACTTTGTGCATATCATACTTCCATTTTGTGCATATTTTCCATCGTTTTGGTTCATGGCTGTCAGGTAACCCTTCAAGCTCCGGACAAACTGCGACATCGCAAGCCGACAATCAGCCACAAACATGGAGGGCTCCCAGACGATAGATCACGAAGAAAGCTTTGTAGCGGCCCTTTTCATGAATGTCGTCGCGAGTTCCTATAGGGTTGAGAGGTATGTGCAATGTTGGACCTGGGTTTCCTTTCTTATTCAAGCTTCAAACTTTGAAATGTAGCTTCAAACTTTGCCTATTTCTCTTGGTTACTTTGTAGCTAGGTGAATTTGGCATGAAGCTTTGACATCCTTTCTATTTATATGTGGATCTATTTGCTTAAATTTTGTGTAGTCGCATGAGATCCATTTGCATTTGGGCTCAACGTGGCCTATAGAAGTTCATGCTCCTCATCAGAGTTGTGGGGTTTTACTACTGATATTTTAGCTGGTCCTATATATGGTTTAGAATCCTTTCCCTTCCCGACCTGTTTTGTTTAGGGGTCGTCATCTTATGGTAAACTGGAGATGCATTTTAATGTGGCCAAACTTTTTGGACGCTAAATTATATGTTTGATCTGAACAAACCCTTTTTTAGATTGATTTCAACGAGTTCATATTGGGAAATTTCACGCCTCGATGGAGCTCAATCCGTTCTAACTACTAAACACGACAAATCTCATGTTTATAGTTAGATTCACCATAGAGGGTTTATACATGAAAAGTTCAGGCCTTGATAGAAGTCCTTCCGTACTAACTAGTAAAACCAACAAAACTTATGGTATTGATACTTATGCATGATTGACCATTATTAGAATGACGCGAACATACAATCTCCAAATTGTATGGAAAAGAATCACATTTGTTGAAATCATCTAGTTATAAATATATTTGGAGTCAAATTTGATATTCAAGCAACTTAGAACAGCATCAATGCTCATAAAGAAATAGAGTCAGTAGTATATTAAATTTATTTTATGTCTATTATTAAAGTTTTCCAGGAAAATTTCAAATAAATGCCTAAAATATCCTCATTTTCTTAATTAAAGGCCCGAAGTAAATTTTACTTTACTTCAAATAAAGGTCTAAAGTGCCCTCATTATTTCAAATAAAGACATTTATTCGTTATGCTCCACAAGCTACCATGTGTTTGCGTTTAGTCTTATGATTATGCTATCTTGTCCTTCCTTTTGCCTCTTTCATTTTTCTCTATAAAATCAGCTACTACCAAAGTGGATGTAGACATTTTAGTAGCATTTGAAAAATCTGTTTATGCATCTAAATTACCAAAAAGTAACTTTCTTGCCATGATTTGAATTTGTGGGAAAAAAAAAAAACACAGGTAAATCTACGTGTCAACTTATGTATATTGAGAAAAATTCAGGTATTGGGCTAAGGAAATTTATCCGTCGCAAGATTTAAATTAAGGAAAACTTAACAGGTCTATCTAGACAAGTCTAATTGGCTACTAACAATGAACTTTACACACTACAATCACATGTAGACAAAGCCTAAAAAAAAATTGCAGATTGCATACAAGACGACAGTCACTGTCTACAAGAAGTAAGAATGTCAACTTTGCTATACCAAAAAAAAAAAAAAAAAAAAAGGAATGTCAACTCTTTAAGGAAAACAAGATGCATCAATGAAGAACTCATATATCTTATAACAATCCATTATTTCAATAGAAAGTGTGCATATTGTACACAGGAGTCACCAACTCACACACTTTTTGAACTTTAAACTCACACACTTTGAATTTAACCAACTTCAGTAACTAGTGTATCGAATACCCAAGGTTCATGCTGAAAAAGCTCCCGCCCATTCATTTGCACAGTTCCTGCAGCTATATCCTCAGTACGTTTCTTGCAGCTTCAGCTTTCCTTGCTGACGCTTCAGCATCCTACAATGAGAGGAATGACTTTGAGCCTCCGATACATGACAGTGTGATTAATGTTGGTTAAGTTACTTGTCGGTGTAACATGTCCAAATAGGGGTCAGGCTTTGGCTTTCATATTCATAGAAATAACTAAATCAGTTATGTTCAAGGAAGGATTGATTCCCCAGCATACTCCGATCCCGCCATTATGTCATCTAATGAAAATATATTCAACCTCCAAATGGATTACACTAGCATGCAGCTAACTAGAGAAGCATCAATTTCATCAAAATAGACCTTCGCAAATGGTTAGCACTTACAGGAATACGCAATGCGAAATAACAAGTAAAAATCAGCAAACAAGAAACGGTGAAGAAGGCAGAGGCTAGAGCACACGGGCATTGCGAACGTTAAAAACAAGAAATTCAACAAAATGACTCCAGCATCCACTAATGTTGTGATTGAAGCCACTAACCTTGTTAATTGAACTGCTAGAGCTGGATGTCAATTTTCATACTTAAAACAGCATTTGTTTCCTGTTACTTCATAACATAGCACGACATACTGGATCGGATAATGGCAGTACAAAAGTGCCAAGTGACAGTGCAAAGGAATTTCTTATTGGATAAAACAATTCTCAGACAGTAACCTGATCTTTGACAAAATCAGTCCACATATTAACAACAACCATGCGATGGTCAAAGGATAACCGATCAAAAATCAACAGATACTTCTCTCACTCCACACATACGACGCACTACATGCTATATAGTAGTTTCTAAAGCTAATGACAGAGTAGATAACAAAGTCCAAACACATGCATACAGAGTTAAATGGACATTGACGGTCTCATGTATGCGCAACCAAATCAAACAGAGACAGAATCAAATATTTTTTGCTTGCACAGGCAAAATCACTAATTACAAAGCAATCGAGAACATAAGTTCTGTAACAATATAATACTTGCATGCTTGTAAAGTCAGATATAATTAGCATTATGCAGGTTTGATTAATTTACAAATAACAGTTTCAAAATATAAATAGTTCATTATGCTTTATTAATTTGTTGTGGCAAATTCAAAGAAAATATTTCGGCATGGACTTAGCTACATAATAGTTGAGATATTTGAAGGATACATAGCTTTTCTTGGCCAAGATAATGTTGCGTAAATGAAAATTCATTTAAAGTTAATATAGAAAAGTGAATGAAGACAATAGCCCCCACTAAGCCAACACATCAATCTGCCTTTGGTTTCAACATCAATTTAATGAACACTTGCATTTTCAGATGTAACACGCAGACAATTATGTTGTCCCAATTTGCCACTCCAATTTCTGATAGATAGAATGGCTGATGGATTCACTATATATGATAAGAAAACAAATAGATGGTAGCTCTCACAGAAAAATAATGCTATTAATGAGAGCTTTATTACATGGAAGTTTAAGTCAGTCCCCTTGATTAGCATGTGCAGCGCTGGAGGCTGCAGTACACAGGGTTCTTTGTCCGCACATACCGATCATCTGAAAGCCCGATAATTACCACACAAACACTTTCCTTCCTATGCATGCTTAAAATTTTTAACACTTTTCCTGAACATGCACACAAGAATAAGCATAACAAACTCTTCATATCCAAGGCAACGACTAATGCCGATCACTGAAACCTGAACAAGTTAGGTAAATATGGACACAGGAAGCAAAGAGATCTGTCACCCCCAAAGAATAAACACTGCTGTCTCCCCATTCAAATCCGTCCAGCAACCTTGAACACTCACCAACTAACTTATGTTCTAGGACCAAAGTACAGTTACATTTCCCATTTAGACTTCCCTTGTAATGCAACTGATTACAGGATTAAATACGATAGACTCTCTACATGATTTAGCCAACAAGTGAACAAAACACCGAATGAATCTCTCACTTTTAAACCCAACTTTCCTAGTATTGAATTTGACTTTCAGCATGACAGTCTCTACAAACCAGTTATTACTTCATGAGAAGGGTCCTTTTCCTTGATGTCCTTGGAATGACTATATCGTGTGAAGTCGTCATCTTTAGTGGTTAGATGGGTTTTTGGAGGTTATGGCAATTTTGTCACCATGTTTGTTCAAATTCAATTAGTTAACATCAAGATTATATGCAACTTCCAAAAAGGACGTTTTATTGATGAGTCCTTATGACGGACAGCAATTAAATGTAGAATGCTCCGACCAAGAATTGGCAAGGTATTTGGAAACATTGGCACTGGCCATCATATGTGAAAGCTCTTGGAGTCGCATCATTTAGGGAAGTAATTGATTGTGTAATTGACAATTGCTATTATTTTATGATGGAATTGTCTGCCAAGGGTTGGCTTTCTCGTTCATATGAATAGCCAGATAGCTAGGAATCTTTATCATCAATGTTCTCATTCAAGACGATTGATTTTGAGCGGAAAAGTTTAGAATGGTGTTTCCAAGCTACTATTGTTGTTGCTTTTCTCGGGTGTAGGATCCTATCTGTAACATTAAAAATTTTACCTATCTTGTCATTATTATCCTATTGCTTTGGAGGCGTTTTGGTTTTTTGGGTCCACTAGTTGCTGCAAGATATATTGATTCTTAATGTGCTTGAAGAAAGCTGGTTTATCTTAAAAAAACGAGCAATATTAGTTATTGACTCAGTTTTTCGGAACAAAACTTCACAAGTAGCCCTTGAATGTAGTGGGCTGTTTCATAGACTTATCGTTAAAGAAAAAGTGCAACTACATTGTACTACATTTTCCGAAAAGAACAATAGTGTATTATATTAGTTAACATATCTATAAATATTTCATGTTCTAGATAGATCCCAACAACCAAGAAAAACAACAATCGTAACTTTGAAAAGCTAGTACTAAAACTTCTCACTCTCACAAAATCAACTTTCCAAAACTCTTAGATTCATTCTCTTCTCTAGAATGATAACATTGTTGATGCACATTCCTAGCATCCCGAAATCCATAAGAAAGATAAAATCAAGCTCTGGCAGAAAATTCTATCATAAAAGCAGCAGTAATTGTAATACAACGCGTTAACTCCCTAAACTATGCAAGCAAAGAGCTTTTACATAAGATGAATCAAGGCCAGTGCCAATGTGTTCTCCAATACGATTCCAATTCTAGCTCGGGCATCCTAACCTAATTGCAGTCCCGTCATAAGAACCCCCATCATCGAAAGCATATAGTTTTGACATTAGCTAATGCTAAGTTGAACAATATGTGCCAACGAAAATTGCCATAACCTATCTCAAAATTACTCCAAAACCCATCTAAAGACTCAAGGTAACAACTTCATACGATATCGGCATTTCCAAACACGTCAAGGAAAAGTGCCGTTCTTCGTGAATTTCATTGTCAATTTAGGGTGAACTTTAAAAAGATTGATTGGTGATAAGAGATGAATAACCGGGTGCGAGAGGGAAACAGAAACTGAGGAACGAACCTTTCGACGCTTCCAAGAGAGGAATTGGGCCTCCGAAATAGGTTTTGGCTTCGTCTCCATTTTCTCTTCTTCGCTTCTGCACCCATCTCTCTCTCTCTCTCTCTCTCTATGCGCGACAAAGCACGAGGGCAAGGTTAATCTTGGACAGTGGGCTTAAAGTGGAGCTTGGGCTGGGTTTTCACAAACCTGTCTGCGTCGACGACAAGAGCTGATCATGGGCCTGGTGGGCTGGGGGCACAAGCCGCCACAACCAGCTGTGCCTGCCGCCCTCCCTATTCTAACTCTATTTAAACATGATTGAAATTCAAAATTATCCGAAA
>JAGVVM010005312.1:0-16558 GCA_019149425.1 Psidium friedrichsthalianum
GATTTTTGTGGGCGTCATCAGGTTTATAGCGCATGAGACATAGAGCAAGAATATTGGTTTTGGAGAAACCTTCCCTATCACATTTATGGCGTGAAACTTGATATGGCTTGGACTGCCTCGGGTTATCTATGCTTCACATGATATCATGCAATAATAGAGTTTTGTAACCCAAAGGTACTATATAGTTTTGATATCTGGTAAATGACAATGACTGGGTAAAGAACACTGGAAGCTCTTCAGTGCACTGCTGTACTGTTGTCTTTTGGGTTGTGCTTTGCTGACTCATCTTCTAACTCTTATAATGCTCAATAGAGCAATCATCAGTCGTGGTGGACGATTCAAACGGAACTATATCCGATCCCATTCTTGAGATGCATGGATATTATGCGGAAGCAGAAAACGTCAGGATCACCGTTTCACGTGCTCTTACGCCACAGATGCTCCCATATAGCAATGGCAGAGTCGCATTATGTACTACTGGATAAGAAGAAGAAGGACCTGCCTGGCCGAAGATGGGGGATATTTACTCGATTTTGCATGCGGGAATCCGACAACTTGATGAGATGAGATTCTACTATCCTTGTGAATCCTCTACACCTCCAGGCTTGATAGAGTAAGATTGGCTGTGCTCTTTGGATGTATGGCCATATATGCTACTTCTGTTTTTCAATTTTGGATTTATGATAATGTTCTTATCTGTAGTGGGGATTGACCATGAAATTATTTGGGAAAGCAACACATTTGGCGGATTCGTTGCAGAGCTCTTTATTTTGGTTTGTA
The DNA here is from genome assembly GCA_019149425.1 of Psidium friedrichsthalianum. Lineage (NCBI taxonomy): Eukaryota > Viridiplantae > Streptophyta > Magnoliopsida > Myrtales > Myrtaceae > Psidium > Psidium friedrichsthalianum. The sequence continues at coordinate 781 of JAGVVM010005312.1, forward strand.
CGGAGTATATTTACATAAGCCAGTTTACTTATAAGTCCGACTTCTTCATGAGTCAAGGAGATAATAAATGCAAATGTCATTTCACAATTGGAGACAACAGCCTGGACTTCAATTTGACCTGCAATTTCCTGTACTTTTGTTCAGGATTTAAGTCGCCCTAACTGTGATTGTACCAGAATTATACTACTTTATAGCTTTAGCCTTCAAGTCTTGATGCTCAAATTCTTTTTCTTTTACTTTTCTTTTTGGACATTTTTCTGACCTTAACATTTGGCGTAGTCACGTTTGAGTTTCAAGTCATTCTTTGATTTTTCACATATTAAATGGTCCTTTAATGGATACACAGGGATATATTGTATTAAATAGACCATGGGCCTTTGTACAATGGTTGGAGAAGGCTACAATTGAGGAAGAGTGAGTTTTAAATTTTTTTTTTTCTGGTGGTTGGTGTTGTGAAATGATTGCATTTTAGCAACCTCTTAAAAGGATTGAGCATGTTCTTTAATTTTGTGCTGCAGATATATTCTAATGGCAGAACCTGATCATATATTTGTAAATCCTCTCCCTAATTTGCTGATGGAGGATATCCTGCTGCTTTCGCCTTTTTTCTACATAAAACCTGCAGAGAATGAGAATATCATCCGGAAGTTTTTCCCTGAGGAGAATGGCCCTGTGACAATGTTGACCCTATCGGGAACTCTCCTGTAATCATTAAGAAGGTAATGACTCTTGCAACTATTCCACCTAATCAATGATATCTTATCATTTTATATTTGATTAATGTGATCTTTAACAAAAAGGGCTGAAACCTATGCCTGCAGCAACATTCCATTCTGCCTTCTTCGGTTATGGAAATACCATTGATATTCATTTGCAGGCAAAATTAGTGTCTTCACTAGTCTTGAGTAGTAGGTCTAGGTCATGTGTAAATAAACAAATTTTTTTTTATGTTTTTATTTATTTTATTCAGGATATGCTAAAGAAGATTGCTTCTACATGGATGAATGTTTCCTCTCGAATGAGAATGATTCCGAAACTGATAAAGCATTTGGATGGGTACTGGAAATGTGAGTGTTTGAGAAAGTGTTAGCGTAATTCCTTAGTTTCTCCCCACTTTAAATAACGGTAATGGTGATGGTTTATTCTTGTCTTTTGTCAATCTCAGTATGCCTATGCCATAGCGTCTGCTTTGCACGGTGTCCAGCATAGCCTCAGGAAAGACTTTATGCTGCAGGTGTGGAATTTAACTTTATGGGGTTATCACAAATTCTGCTCATCTCCTTTCACAGTCTTTTCACTGCTTACGTGTAAACAGGACCTGCTTGAATAACCATTTGAATTCTCTTTCGTTTTTCCCGTTTTTTAGCCTCCATGGGATCTTCATACTGGAAAGAAGTTTATCATCCACTATACCTATGGGTGTGACTACAACTTAAAGGTGAAAGTACATTTGTCCAAGCTATAGATCATGCAAGCTGCTTCAAGATAGAACTCAACCAAGTGGTTTGCATATTTCCAGGGTGAGCTAACATACGGCAAAATTGGAGAGTGGCGATTTGACAAGAGATCATACTTACGGGGTCCTCCACCTAGAAATCTTACCTTGCCTCCTCCAGGGGTTCCTGAAAGTGTAGTAAGTGAGATATATTATGTGGATCTCAATTTTCTGTCAAGAACATAACATGTAAAATTGGTTTGGTTTATTAGTTTTGAGTTTGTATGTTAACAAAAGGATTTGATGGTTACCTGAGCTTCTAGACATGCATGCCGATCCTTTTGCGATGCTCTCATTCGTGAAGGTGCTAATGATCTGGGTAATTTATTCGTTGAGAAGTATAGAAAATGAATCTAGGACATAAAATATGCTGGTTAATAGCAGATGTAACATCAGATCTTGCGACTTCTTACTTTTTAGCTCCCTCATGGCAGCGGTATAAAATAGCTTGAAGGTTCAGAGGGTTCTTTCCTTGATATTTATACTGCCAAAGGACCTGGTTTGACCTCTTAAGTCGGTATTAGCACAGCTCAAAGGATTTTTTTGTTCATCTTACTTCATCAAATCGACAGTGATGCCATATGCATACATCAAGATGAAAGGTCCATTGGAATTTTCTATGCTTAGATGCTTGCACATAAACTATTATTCATGTCATGATTTCATAATGATATGAAAAAGAGGCAGAAGCTGAAGGATATTTATGCAAGTCTAGATGTCACGTGGAATTTTTGTTCTGCTTAATTGTCTCATTTCCTCGTGCACTGAAGTTCATAGCCGCGTATAAATGAAGCAAAAATCTTTGACTTTCTGAATATGTACACATTACGCATGCGCTTTGCTTTTGTCTTTTTTTTTGCAGGTTACTCTTGTGAAGATGGTAAATGAAGCTACTGCAAACATTCCCAATTGGATACAGAGTAAGACTAGGAGTGCAATTAAGGATAACTTGATGCAACCTATGAGTTTGAATAAAGTTTTATTTTTTCAGTCTTAACTGTGTTATTTTCAGAAATAGAGCGCAGAAATCTTAGCTTTAGACTTTTAGATTGAGATTCGCCTAAAAAGAAACTTTTACACACAGGATGGAAGGCAAGTTTGAAAGTTGGGACTTTCGGACGCTTTCCTTGGGGTGTAAAAGGGCCTAAGAGTCCCTCTGTAGATAGAGATCCGCTTCCTTAGATACAACCCTACTTTGCTCAAGTCACAACAAGATCTCTCGACGATACGGGAATAGAACTTTGCATTTCAAATGACAAACACATAATTTGAGAAGAAGGGTTCTATTTTCAATGTTTTGATCTGATTAATACTCCCGTGCTCCCGACGATTAATAGCATGGTGATTATATAAGTTACTCGTGCTGTGTTGGTCAATTTTGCATAGCCCTATCCTATCTGTTTCGTCTATAGATTAACTGTAAGGTGTTAAGGGCACATTCGAGTCGTGGTGATTCATGCAGTGTGTTAGGTACAAACAAGAATTGGTTTTCACGAACCAAGAGTCGATCTATCAATTTCACGATCCACGCGGCCTTAGGATACGATCCCAAGTCAGCCTACAAGATCACTCATACTCGCTCAAGGGTCGGGTCGTCGAAACCAAACCGAAAAACACTCAATCACTCTGAGAGAAGGGAGAGAATTCTGATTGTATTGAGTTCTTGACAATGTACAAGTGTGGGGTGAATCCCCTTTTATACAACACAACAGAGCTTTAGCCGAGGGGGGTCGAGGTATTTACTATTTGAACTCGTTAGGGAGAGACCCTACAAACACATTTACTATTCATCCCATTCCTACTCGGGGGGGGCCTCCGTAATTACCACGAAAGGGACTAAAGGAATCACGTCACGGGACCCGATCGCGGAAGAATCGCGTCTCTTCGGGTCGCCTTGGCTTTTCTTCCGTGCCGGGTCGGGTCGCGGAATCGATCCGGGGTCGTTTTAGAATCGAAGGGACGGAGGATCTAAGGGACGGGCTGTGAGGGCTGTGATACAAACATACACAGCAACATGGCACGCCGTAATTCAGTGGAAACCAGGCCAACCCGTGTGGGCCCTCCCACTCAGGTGATGGGCCCACGAAGAAACGGCTTCTTGTGGGGCCGTGTTACCCTGTATAGCTGGCTCCAATCCTCAAGTGGATGTGGGCGCTGGCAAGTTAAGGTTTTCCTCGAATCCCCAGACAGGATTTAAGCAAAATCTGGAAGGTTTGATTTGGAGAAGATATGCGGGCGATGAAAGGTTCTTCCTCCAGGCATGATTACAGATCTTACATAGCAGTGTCTCTGCTCATTATTTGGCTCTAAGGTTTCTAGTTACGCGATGGTTGCTTTCTTCTGGTTGGTGATAAGAGTAAGCAAATTGGTCATGGTTTTGGAGATCTCAAAGGAGTCGCTAGAGGTCGATGATCCACTAGAATCTAGCGTTACAGGGAGCAAATGTTTACTTACAACTTTAACGAGTCAAAATGAACAAATCCCGACGAAAGCTTGGGAAACTGGAGGTTGTTGGCAGATGCACCGGTCCGGGTTTGATCTTCTTGTGCAGACAGAACGCCGAAGTAGCAGACCATTCGCATAATTTTCATATCGTGGGCATTTCGTATTTGCGGTATACTGATTCAGTATATTAGCATAAACTGAATTAAAGATGCAACAAGAGAAAAATGCAGACGATTTTCTCTCTTTCTGCTCTCTTTTCTCTGCCAGCACATGATCTACCCCGGTGGTGCAGAACACCAAGGCATGAGCCAAATACGATGATTTTTTCCAGACGTAGTGGCGTGTGACGCCAACAACTTGGCATATGTCATGATCTTAAACATGTGCAGCGGGTACAATGTCACATTATGCATGAGAGTGGAGGAAGCTTCCCTTGTCGGCCAAACCAAGAAAAAGAATTCATTCCCTGGCGCTGCAATGAACTGAAGGCGTAGCGTAGCCCACTCTCAAACAGATACGTCCATAATTACGTATATGTGGAAGGTAAGGAGAAAAGCTTGGAAGTTGCTCTCTGCTGGAGAGTCTTGCATTTTCTTCTTTTTATTGAAGCGGAGAAGATTTTAACTTGGAAATGACCCTATTTTCCCACCGACAGGTATAAGCTTGGTTGATCAACGATTTTCTTGTATAGGCTTTATGTCGCGTCACAATCCTAACACTTTTTCAATAAAAAACTATATGAACTCAAGCTTTATGCCGTGCATTGCAGTTAATTTCACAGAAAAGACGCATATGATTGTTCACTACACTACATTTATCTTTGTTGGGTTTGCCTAATTATTTTTCATGAGTAATGGATGAATGCATGAAGAGGAAGTGCAGTGGCCATGACTAGATAGTTTACGATAGTTCAATATTCTGTGCGCGTATCCTAGAGAAATCGTGTGGATATGACATTATAATGAACACAGTGAGAGCTGAGGACAGCTGAGCTTGGACTCTGCACCAATTATGGCTGAAATTTCTTGACCACCAATCACGTGAAGGAGGGAAGTTGTATCTGAATGGAGATTGAACAAAAACCAATGTGGATAGCAAGAAAGTCTACATGCTTTTTCCAATCTGGTAGTTTAAATAACTAAAAGGGTATCAGAGAGCACTAGAAAACAAACGAAAGAGACGTGCATTTTTGCCTTTTACAATTGTTTGTCATCATAAGTATACAGCTATGAGTCATATCTTCAAGTGAATGGACAAGGGAAGAAGAGGTCCACACTGAAAAAAGTAAATGGAATACAGTCTGTGATCAGATTACCACTTAAGGCCCACTCCACAAGTCACATGCCTACATTCCATTCCGCCCTAGACACTCCCCCAGTACTAACAAGCACCAGCTATACATGACTCGCTCACTCTCTGTCTCTCCCAAGCCAAACCATATCCAAGAAATACAACCCAGCACAAACTAGCATGAAGCAAACCCTTCTCTTGCTCTCACTGGCCTTCCTCTCTTTGTCCATAGCACAAAGCATAAACGCGAACCAGTGTGACCTCCCAAACCATGGCTCGACCCCTCCAAGTCTTCCATGCGAACAAGCCCATGCTCTCGCTGAGGCCACCCAAGGCCATGTCTTGGGAGGACACTGTGCTCCAGCTGCAAAGAGAAGGACCAAGCAAGGCTCCAGTTCTTGTCCCCAAGCCTGGTGGCTAAGAAAATCTGTGGTGCCCATTGCATCTGGAGGCAGATCATACAGAAGCGCCACTTATGTTGTGAAGGTTCAGATTGGGACTCCTGCTCAGAGCATGCTCATGGCTGTGGACACCAGCAATGATGCTGCTTGGGTCCCTTGCAGTGGGTGTGCGGGTTGCTCTTCAAGTGTTCTGTTTGATTCTGCCAAGTCAACTAGCTTCAAGTCCCTTGATTGCCAAGCTTCTCAGTGCAAGCAGGTAGTGTATACATGCAATGGATTTTTTATGCTCTTGTTCTTTTTCTTGGGCTAGAATAAAAAACTTAGATAGACACAGCCTGAATTGTTCAGTTTGCTCATGTATCTAACGTGAGACGAGTAAGGCAGGCTTCTATTTGGATTCATAAAACTAATGTGAATACGTTGAGGGTAGTCCTACATGAATTCAATATGGAGATACTACCGATTTATCCGACAACCTAAATCCTTTGACGCCTGTTGTTTCATGATTGTCATTTAAGACATTGGATAGAGTCGTGGTAAATGTTGCTCTTGCCAAACTAAAAAATCTTGCAAGTTCAATGTCCAGATGATAATATATATATATATATGCGCGCGCGTGCGTAATTTAATTTCATAATGATGCTTTCATGAGCTCATTAAAGTGTACATGAAATTTCAGGTACCGAATCCCACGTGTGGCGGCAACACTTGCGCCTTCAACATGACATACGGCGGCTCCACCCTACTGGCGAATCTCTCGCAGGACACATTCACCCTAGCAACCGACCCCATCCCCGGCTACACCTTTGGTTGCATCCAAGCAACGACGGGGACCTCCTTGCCGCCACAGGGGCTCCTGGGATTGAGCCGAGGCCCGTTGTCGCTCCTGTCCCAGTCCCAGAGCCTGTACCAGTCCACGTTCTCATATTGCTTGCCCAATTTCAGGTCCGCCGCCTTCTCTGGGTCGCTCGGCTCGGCCCGGTGGGCCAGCCCAAAAACATAAAGTACACTCCATTGCTCAAGAACCCAAGGAGGTCTTCACTATACTATGTCAACTTGATGGGCATAAGAGTGGGGAGCAAAATTGTGGATATTCCACCAAGTGCACTGGCTTTCATGCTACCAATGGGGCAGGAACCATCTTTGATTCAGGTAGAAGGCCAGGCCAGGCCAGGCCAGTGATTCTCTTCTTCAAGAATTTCTTTTGTCATTGAATTATGAAAATGATTTTTCCTTTATTTTGGATGAGTCAAGATGATCTCTTTCCTAATCAAGAAAATTAACTGTTCTCGATGGGTTTTCCTTTTCTTTCTTAATTTGGTTCTTCTTTTTAACCTTTCTTCTTTCCTGCCGTCGGCGCAACGTCCAGGGACGGTGTTCACTCGGCTGGTGGAGCCGGCGTACGTGGCGGTGCGAGACGCGTTCCGGAAGCGAGTCGGTGGGAACGCGACGGTGACCTCGCTGGGAGGCTTCGACACCTGCTACACAGTCCTATCGTCGCTCCGACGATGACCTTCATGTTCGACGGCATGAACGTGACGCTCCCTCAGGACAACCTCCTGATCCACAGCACCGCCGGAACCACCACCTGCCTCGCCATGGCCTCCGCCCCCGACAACGTTAACTCCGTCCTCAATGTCATCGCCAGCATGCAGCAGCAGAATCATCGCCTCCTCTTCGACGCCCCTAATTCCAGGCTTGGTGTCTCGCGCGAACAGTGTTCTTCGTGATTTTTTGAATTTCTCGTTGTTGTTGATCAGGTTTAGTGCAGAAAGTTAAGGACATGATTTGCACATTGCATCGAATTTGTGCTTTGGTTCGGTATTCTGGTTGCTCCCCGTCTGCTGTTCTGAACTAGTGTCCCATTTCCTGTGAAGGGATTAATTTGCACAATTCTCTAGAAGGAATGAAGCTAACGGCATTGAGCTTGAATGAAGTTCTGAACTTTGTGAACTCTGTTTACTGGGTGATGCTATGTGATAATAAGTTCTGAACTTTGTTAACGATGTCTTTGCACGTCGTTCGTCCGTCACTTCTTACGTTCACAAAAAACAGGGAACAACATGCGCCCTCACGCACCGGTCAAAGCTTCGGTATGTGAAGTCCACGCGCGGTCAACAGGTCGAGAGTCGGGTGGGATTGGAATCCGGGTCGGGTTGATGACATCAGGATGCAGTTACCGACGGTTAGCACACGTGTGCCAAGCCCACGCACAGAGAGCGCATGTGAGCGAGTGCCGCTCCGTCCGGCATCTTCCAACGATGTGCCACCCCTCTAAATGGTGGTATCAACGAGACGAATCTGATAGTATATTCAAAACTAATTTTCATTAACCAAACTTGCACAAAAGGCGACATTTTGTTGCAGCCTCGACAGTCGTTCCTATGGTGGCGTGTTCGGCATCTCCTAGCTACGAACGACCACTCAAAATTCTCGTCTCGATGAGATGGTTCATTGATGTGTTTAAAAACAACTTTTATTGGCCAGAACAGAATCGACAGCCACAAAATAGGCCGGCGAAAACAGTATTTTTATGCTAATTTTGATCACGAAAACACAAAACAATCTAGTAGTAAGAACGTATGCTCTAATAGCAACGAAAAGAACGCAACCCACATCATACGCAGCGGAATAACATGGAATAATATGTCCAAGATCGAACTTGAATCACTGATCGTAGAAATATATCACGTAGCGGACATATCTCGTTTTCAACTAATTAAATGTTCCCATTGCTCCGATATCACGTTGGGAGAGAGGGGAGAATCGTCATCGTGTTTGTCACTGTTCTTTCTCTCTTTTGTTCTCTTCTCTTTTTTTTTTTTCTTTTTGTGTAAGAAGTGATAGATGAACCAAGTCTAAAGACGTGATCCCTTCGTCACGTTCAAAAGGAGCAATTGCCTTCTTGTGGCAAAGGGCTGTGAGAGCCTACATGGGCGGACCACGATTCTTCCCATAAATCCCAACATTTGTCAATATCCGAAGTGTAGTCGTGAAGCCTCTTGTTTGTTGCAAGTCTTGGCTTATGTTCTTCTTCATCAGGAAGACGAGAGCCTGCAGGCTGCAGGACAATAATAAAGAATGAAATGTGAATGATGCTAATGCTAAAATTGGAAACAAACGGTGTTAAAGCTCGAAAGCTAGAAAGCCTTCTTATGGCAAAGGATTGCGAAAGCCTACATGGGCGGACCCGCCCATCGTTCTTCTCATGAATCCCAACAATTGTCAATGTCTGACGTGAAGTTGTGAAGCCTCTTCTTTGTTGCAACTCTTGGCTTATGTTCTTCTTCATCAGGAAGATGAGAACCTGCAGGGCAATCAAAAAGAGAGAGATGCGAATGTGGCTAAAGCTAAAATTGGAGACAAAACAGTGTTAAAAGCTCGAAAGCAAGAAGCACCAAGTGACAAAAGAAGACTCTCTCTCCCTCTCTCTCGACTTCGAACTGGTACATGATCTCCTGAGGGACGCTAGACAGTGGCAGGTGCGATGATCGATGCTTGAATGAGAAGAGGGGATAAAAGATAAAGAATAAAGGCCAAAGCGAGATAAAGAAAAGAATGTACGTCACGAACAACAGCCAAAGCGCTCTGGTTTTCGTACTTCTGATTCACATTCCACGAGTTTCTCGCCGACTCCCGTTCTGCTCCGTACTGACCTCAGCTCAAGTCCTGTCAGCTTCTAACTCCTTTATAGCTAGGCATTGCTCGACACTCGGTTGCACGAAGCAGGACGTCCAATTCCTATCTGATCATAAAGAAATTTCAAGGTATGTTCCCCAGTTTGCATATTGATTCCATAATTGCTGCCTTACTATGTATGATACTCATGTCGACTAAAACATTTCCTTTCAGGATCTGGTGAGAGAGTGAAATATGAATATCCTTGCGGAAGCCCAGAAGTTATGGATGAATCTCAGTCTTCGAGGGATGATCACAATGAGCCTATCTCTGCAAGTCATTCTCATATTTTTGGCACCCATTCGAAAGAGTTGGTCACATAGGGGGTTCATAATGCTCACATGGTCAGCTTACTTGGTTGCTGACTGGGTCGCTGACTATGCCTTTGGACTCATTTCCAAAGCCCAATTCACTGGTGTTGCTTCAAAATCCAAGGCTGATGATGCATACGGTGACCTTTTGGCATTTTGGGCTCCATTTCTTCTGCTACACCTTGGAGGACCTGACACCATCACCGCTTTCGCGCTCGAGGATAATGAGCTGTGGGGTAGGCACTTGCTTAATCTCTCATTCCAGCTAGGCGCTGCAGGCTATGTATTTTATCAATCGCTGCCCAGTAACAAGCTAATTGTCCCGACCATCCTCATGTTTATTGGTGGAATCATCAAGTACATAGAGCGAACATGTGCTCTGTATCTCGGCAGCTTTAGTAAATTCCGCGCCCACTTGCTCAAGCCTGCTGATCCTGGGCCGAACTATGCCAAGCTCATGGAAGAATTCTCTTCCAAGAAGGAAGCTAATATCCCTGCCGAAATAGAGATGATGCCGGAGCCCCCCATGAAATCCCAAGATGATGGAGAGAAAGATGAAACCCGCATTTGGGACAACCGACGAGTGATAGTAGCCGCATTCCACTACTTCACAACCTTCAAAGGCCTCCTTGTGGATCTCATCTTCAGCTTCGCTGACCGTGACCAAAGCATGAAATTTTTCAGAAGCAGAACCGCAAAGGAGGCTTTTCAGGTCATTGAGGTTGAGCTCAACTTCTTTTATTATGTTCTTTATACCAAGGCTGCCATTGTCAACCGTCCAAGAGGGTACCTTTTCCGGGCCATCTCCATTGGCTCCGTCATTACTGCTTTTGCACTTTTCTATGCCATGAACAAGCATGGTTTTCACCCATATGATATACGGATTACATACACCTTGCTCCTCGGAGCTGTTGGCCTGGAATTTGTCGCTCTCATTATGCTCATCTGCTCTGACTGGACAATTGCATCCTTAGGGAGATCTGAGAAACGTCGTTCCAGTTTGTCTGTACGAAGCCGCTTCATTAACTTCCTCCTCAAATTCAAATCTGAAAGTTCATGTTTTGCATGGCTTTTCCTTCATGCTAGATGGTCTAAATCTATCTTCCAGCACAATTTGATAGATTCTCAGCTGAATAAGTGGCCACACTGGATTGAGAAACTCCTTGGTTACGCCTCTCTCGAGGAATGGTTTGATGACTTGAAGTCTGGACCAGTAGCAAGATACAGTGAAGGATTAGGTGCACTGATTTTTAATGAGCTGAAACGGAAGTCATCGGCTGCAAGTGATTCGGAAAGCATAAAGAGGATGTGTGCTTGTCGAGGTGAATGGGCTCTGGAGGAGTATTCTAAAACAAAGCCAGATTGCGGAAACTTACTTCGTTTCATCCGTGCGGTTGATTATGGTGAGAGCCTTTTACTGTGGCACATTGCCACCGAACTCTGTTACAACATGGATAAGAGTACAAACCCACAACGGGAAAACAGTAAGATCTTGTCAGATTACATGATTTATCTTATGATCAAACAACCTAATATGATGTCTGCAGTGGCTGGGATTGGCCAAATAAGGTTCCGAGACACTTGTGCTGAGATGGACAAGTTCATCCGTGATATCTCTGATGGGAGCACACCGAAAATAACTAAGGAACGTGCGTGCGAAAGTCTCCTTGCTGTTCCTACAGAAGTGAAGCCTGCTGATGTGAAAGGAGACAGAAGCAAATCTGCGCTTTTTGATGCGTGTATTCTCGCAAAAGAGTTGAGGAGGTTTGGGGAGACCAAGTGGGAGATCATGAGTGAAGTTTGGGTGGAACTGCTGGGGTATGCCGCGATTCATTGCCGACCGGTCATGCATGCTCAACGACTTGGTAAAGGAGGAGAACTAGTCACCTTGGTTTGGTTGTTGATGGTACAACTTGGCTTGAGTGAACAGTTCCAAATAATCGAGGGTCACGCTAGAGCAAAACTGATCGTTCAGAAATAAATCTCATGGTCGGAAAGGAATCTCACTGTGTTTGTTTGCACCTTTGGTTCGTTTCTTCTTGTAACGAGTGTGTGCTGATTTGCTCTGATTGCACCTTGTTCAAGTGTCCTTCCCTGTAAACTCTTAGCTGTTTGCCATTCTCTCTGCACTTCTTTGGATCGAATGAGAAGCATTTTCTACATAAATTACGGGTTCTTCGTCCAAACGATCATGCCAATAGAAGCGCTGAAATGTTATGTTTGTGGCTGCTAGTTAGTGTTCTGAGTGAATTGGGGGAAAAGGGAATCAAAACCAAGCCAAACCAATTTGTTTTGCTCTTTCTACTCCTGCACCAAACCAAAACTGATAAACCTTGGTCGATTTCGTCCTCATTATGTTTTCTTTGACACCACCCCTCCCCCAAAGAATCGGTTTTCTTCTTGTATAGCCAAGCTGAGTTCCCTGCAGAATTAAAGTGTTGTGCAAACAATCGATGGAACGGTAAAATACACAAAATAAGGAAACTAAATTGGACGATGTATTTACGTGGTTCGAAACAGACAGATGCAGCCCTCCGTTTCTTTTTCCTTTTTTCCTTCTCGTGCGGCGCCTTCCATAGAAAAAGGCTACTGCGCTGTCAAATTTATACAGCAATTAATTTTATCAAACACACAAAGACTCTAACAAGCAGAAGGATCCAGTCAAGAATTTCCGTCAACATCCTCTAATCAGGGTCCGGCTTCACAAGTTCAAACTCGAGACATAATTTTAACTAAATACATGTGCAGAACAGGAAAAGCAAGCACTTGCACATAGTGTCTTCCATTGTCAGAGGTGTCCGCAACTTTCCATCCCAGGATTCGGCTATGTTCTTCGCATACCTCAGGGAAACAAGTGGACAAGCTTAAGGGGTTGGGGTTCGTTTTCGGGGAGTTGGGATGTGGTTTTGATAAATGGAGCCATTTTAGCATCACGGAGCTTTTGGAAGCTTGTGGTGGATGAAGTTCGGTGCATGGATGCTGGTAGCAGAACAGAGACAGACAGGTCTTCTCATGGGACTGCCTAGGAACAGCGGTGGCGGCGGTGCCGCGCTGTTGGTCGCCGCCCCGGGATACCCAAACTCAGCAAAGAGGATGGTAGGCCGTGATAACTCTTATTGACACAAAATTGTGTGTGCATGGGCAACAACGTGCAGTTAGTCTTACTAATTTATGTAGCCATCAGAGTAGTATCAGATTGAAACTGTGTTACATTCTTGCCCCACAAAGGGTAATTCTATTCAGTTATAACTCCGCTGATATAAATGATTCAGCAAAAAAAAAAAAAAATCTGCTAACATCAGTGACTAGTTTTCCAATCACATGCCCAAACATCGTAGAAGAATTCAAGGTCTCATATATTGAGCGGCGAAAACAAATGACCATTGCAGATCATTACAAAGGAAATTAGACAGACGACAAAGTCAGAAAGAGCTTCACTAGTGAAGGACTATGCATTTGTCATGTTACAGGATTAGCACATCAGCCTAACGGTCAAATAAGAACGGTTTCTGCACAAACTCTTGTTTTTCTCTCTTGGGCTTCTGAACAGCAACAGTTCACACTCCTTTCTTAACTTCACTACTCTTGTGCCACCACATATTGCCGTCGCCACAATTTACCCTTTCGAAGTAAACCAACTGCAGGAACTTTTTCAGCACGTCTTCCCTGTTTCCAATTCTCAACTCTCGAAGGTGTTTCAGCCGCAATATCTCAACTGAACTGTTAATCTGTCGCGGGGGATCCAAGCTCGCAACTTTCCCTCCAATGACGTACAGCTTCTTTACGTTCTTCCAGTCTGGCATCCTCTCTTCTGGCATACCTATGAGCTCTAATTTCTCCAGATGTTGGGGACGATCCCAATCTGCCACAGCCTTTGCATGTGGTTTGCCGAAGAAGTGACTCCCCACGAGATGGTTAGAGAGCAAAGAGATTCAATATCCTTCAACGATGCAAATATGCTTAGCCGTCTCAGTTTAGTCAAATTCTTCAAGTCACTGATCTTGCATGGGTTTTTCCTTGCACCCCCTACAACAAACCCCTTTAAGACCTGGAGGGAGGACAGTTTCTCGGTCCCTTTCGGCATGCGATCTATAAGGTAACGCTCCGATATGTCCAGATGCGTGAGCTTCTTCAGTGATCCTATATCCTCAGGCAACTTTTCCAAATTGTGGCAAGCTCGGAGGTCAAGAATCTCTAGGCAGTCTATTTTGACAATAGAATCAGGAAGAGTCGTGATCCTAGAAATTCCTCGAAGACTTAGGAACTTCAAATGCTTATGAAGAACCCCAAGATCGTCCAAGAATCTCTGATCATCAACTTCAATATGATGGATTGGTGAGTGCAGCCACCGTCCCAGCTGAAGAACCGCCAATTTTCATCTTCAAAAGCCATGCGTGTGGTAGACTAAGGTATTGCTGATTAAATTGAACACCGTGGACACATCTTCATCTTTAACCGCCTCTCTATATGGTAGACTGTTCTCTTCACCTAATAAGCGCAGGCGGCTGCTGCTAAAGGGCACTTTTGGAGAACCTCAGGAGACGTTTCGTCCTTCGAACTGAAATAGAACAAACCCGCTTCTTGGGCCAACGAGATAAGCATATAACGGATGCATGGATGTATTTTACATCTATTCATGAGAGGGCTTCGATCGTCATCGTCGGGTTCAATTAGGCCTTGTTTTATGAGCTTATCATAGATTTCTTCGCCTACTTGCTCTGCCGTCTTGTCACTACTTTGGAAACTAAACCCTCCCCTATCCACCAATATACTAAGCTTCTCTTCTTTATGATGGAATTCCCGGGGAAACCGCAAGAGAAAGAAAGCATAGCTTCAACTGAGGACTCCCTATATTGTGATACCTAAGCTGAAGATTTTTCATAAGATGGTTCTTGGTAATCTATCTATGCCAGCTCAAGATCTTTAGAGATTATCAGAGGTTGAACTGTCTTCTCTTGCTGTTGGTGTTTGGAGGATGATTTGGCCTCCTGAAACTTCCGATATCTTGCCACAAGTTGCTCTAACTCCCCAAGCTTGCTCTCCGCACGTTTAACATCGTTTTCCAGGTTGGTCAACAGAGCCCGCGTGCTCTCTTGCCAGAGTACCACTTTAGATAACAATTCATTCATGTCATCCCGAGTGCTCGACATCGTTATGACGAAATGAATATTGGAATATGAGTGAAGATATGGTGAAGATATCTGAATGCTAATAATCTGCCTCTGTAAATACTAGTTGGAAAAGCTTTACGAACGACACTTACAAGATCGGCAAAGAGAATTTGGCATTTGATGATCCAGGCATTGAAGGCAATAATAGGCAGAGATGAACTACGGGGGACACAATAAGAGAGAGAGATGCAAGCCCGTATGGTATGAGAAATGTTGCCTCTTTTTGTTTTTTTTTCCTCAATAAGAGAAAATCATTTGAAACGGACGACATGCTGGAAAAACACGCCCAAGTTATCAATGACCCGATTAGCATTACACTTGAAACGGATCGTCAATGCCGTGGAGCATGCTATTTAATTCCGTAGACCTCACTAGATTGGTAAGTACGAAGAACAATATGCACGGATGGAATGTAAGTGTTAGATATATTGTCTGCATTAGGACTAGGGTTTCCTCTATTTATCGGTTATACCATTTAGTTGTTGACACTTGATTTCGATTTATTTATTTTTTATAGAATTAATTAAAATACCATAAAAATTCATGAAATTGGAAAACCAACTTTGGGAGCCTGGCCAATATAAGGAACTATTTTTGAGCAAAAAACAACTTTCATATTTTTAAATATTATTTTTAATTAAAAAATACCCCAAAATAGGGGGAAAAAATAGCAGTTGTGACCAGAAAAATATGAAAAAAAGAAAAATAGTCATTAGTTTTCTTTTAATTTGAATTGCATTGGACTTATGATGCATTCATTCTCTCTATCTTGCTTTACTCATCAAGTTGACTAGTTCATGAGCATTAGAATCAACCAGAGAAAGAACGTAGACCAAATCGAATAAAATAATCGACGAAATAAATGCCATACCTAATGAGCCTGTCGAGAAGGAACAGCGCCAACCTTGAAGGCAACGATAAACAAATAATTGGTTTTTATAGACATGATAGGCCTGATTGGGATCGCAATCAATTCCGAGGGGCGAA
>JAGVVM010005313.1:0-20890 GCA_019149425.1 Psidium friedrichsthalianum
AAAGCCCCCCCTCTCTTTCTCTCTCTCGGCCTCCCTCCCTTGCTCCGTCAACCCCCGTTTCCATCGGCCGTCGCTCCCTATCCTCCTCTCTCCTCTCCCCTCCCCTCCTACCTCCCCTATCCGCTACCTCCTCCCGCGCCCCCCTCTTTTCTCTTCCCCTCCCTTCCTCTCCCCCCTCTCTCCCCCCCCTCCCGCTTCACCTTCCTCCCTCCTAGCCCCCCCCTCACCCCCTACGTGCCGCCCGCTTCCAATCCCTAGCTGCGTTATCTTTGTTTGAGTCCCACTCGACTTAGGACTTACCCGCTAGTCAATAGCCTAGACTTCCCTTCCCCCCCCGTTGTTGCATAGATACACAAACAATTAATGTGGAACAAGTAGCATGCAGCATATAAATAGATTCCAATTCATCGAAGAGGAGAACAAACAGCTCACGGGGGAAAAAATGATTTACAGGAAATTCGACAAAAGATAAAGTATTTCACAGCATGAACTTCCACCAAGATTAATGTTTCCCAATACCATCTACATGGAAAACCAATCCTCGGCTCAACACGCCCTTTCCAAATTGCTCGATTTTCTGTGGAACTAGTTTTTGGTTGTTGTTTTTCGTTTCTGCTGGCAATTGGAATTCTAGGGAGCTAATTACCTCAGCTCTTTAAGATTGTCATCTGATGAAACGCCTCTCATTCAAACTGTTCATGATTCTGGATGCATCATTGAGTCTATTTGCTCTCTCGTATAACTCGCCACAACAAGATGCAACTCCTTCTTGTTAGTTCTGATCAGATTCAAGTTTCTGAAACAGAGACTCTACCATCGTAAAGTCCTTTCTTGCACCGTAGAGACTGAGCATCTGGAAGTGAATTCATCTGAAAAAACGCATTCCTCTTCCTGCATCTCCACGTACACTGCATCTTCCTTTTCAAAGTCACGCAATTTCCCATAAGCATTCAGGACGATAGCAATGACATAGGAATCAGGAAAGTACCCAGCCAGTCTCATCTTATCAAACACCTCAATGACGTTGGCATACTTCCTATTCCTTGAAAGCAGCTCGATCATGCACCCAAATACTGCTAAATCCTGTACCTCTCCCGCATCAAAAGCTTGACGAAAGACCCAAGTGGCCTCCTCTAACCGACCAGCCCCTAGCAAGAATTGTTATTGCGGTCTCTCTAGGGATTTTGTCTGGGCGCCTAAGCTCATGGAGTAATCGCTTCGCATGACCAACCAGACCAGCCCTTTCATAAGCCACAATCATGGTCTGATAAAGCACCTGATCAATCTCTACTCCCGAGCTCCCCAGCTTTTGAAACAATGTCGCGGCACGGTCTAATTTTCCTGCCTTGCCCCATATAGCAATTATTGTCGAGTAAGTAATTGCATTCGGTTCAATTCCTATATTCTGCTTCTCCTGGACCATTTGTTGCCTTCTCATGCTCAAGAGATTTTCTATATATCTTTATCATAGCATTATAGGTAACAACATTCTGCTCAATATTCTTCCTCTGCATCAGTCGAAACAGATGAATGGCTTCGCCAAAGAGTTCAGCCTCGCCATACACCTCAAAAGAGTACTATAACTAACAACATTTGGCTCAATTGCCATCTTCCTCATGCTCCAAACAGTCTATCCGCTTCCTTAGCCATATCTAGCTGACCGTAGACATCGATCATAATGTTGCATGTTGTGAGATCAAGTGGACACTTAACCTCGTTAAATCTCAGAAAACACAGACAGTGCCTCCACAAACCTCTGATTCTCCACATATATACAGAGCAACGTCGAATAACTGACAGTATCTGGCATAACACCCGCTGCCTGCATCTCCTTAAGAAGAAGCCGGGCCTCACGAAAAAGCTTAGCTTTACCAACACGTTAATCATGGTATTATATGCGACGAGGTCTGGCATTATCCCGAATTCTTCAGCCTTGAGAAGATCGAGATCGCCTTGAGTAGTCGCCCAGCTTTCGTGACAGCTCAATCAAAGTTCTATACAGAACAAGGTCACCGACACGCGGTCCCTGCTCCATCCTCTGAAGCCAAGAAAGCGCGGAATCGAACATACCCACCTTCCCAAAATGCGTGATCAGAGTCGAGTAAGTGTACCTGTCGGGCGCGAGGCCCCTCTGGCGCATTTCCTCGAACAGGCCCATGGGCGATGGCCCACTGCTTCGCGCGGAGCGCATTGCCATCGTCACGTTGTAGGCGAACACCGAGGAGTGTAGCGGGCCTCGTCGTTGATCCAATCGAGGAGAGCCAGGGACCTCTGCCAGTCCTCCTCGCGGAGAGGAGGGAGACCATGAAGCGGATCGAGAGTTGCCTCCCCTTGTAAGGGGACATGAGAGAGAAGAGCTCTTGCTCGTTGCAGGTCTGAGAGATGGACGAAGCGAGCTCATCCATGTCAAAACGCTGTGATCGAGATAGGGTGTTTGATCTCCGGAAGGTGGTGCCCTGTGCCGAGGTAGTGGGGTCTCCTCCAGACATCCTTGTTGGCTGTTGAAGAAGAAGAAGAAGAAGCTGAGACTGCGAGAGGGTGAAAGAGATCGGGGAGTGCTGAGCTTTGCTGTTGATGAAGGAGGGTTTGATGAATGGCGAGGACGGAAGGAAGGAGGAAGAAGATAACGTCAGTTCTACTTGCATGGTTTCTGCCATAGCGGCTGGGATGTGACCAGGTGCTCAACGTTTCTCTGACTGTAATATCATCAAATTGACTTTATTTGTCAGGCAAATTCAATAAGTTATCAATATTCGATGAATTTGTTCTAATGTTTTAGGAAAATATAGAGTCGACTAATCGGAAAGGATCGCAATACGAAAATCTTGCACAGCATTAAAAATTGCATATAAAAAAAAAGTAAGGGACTCGACTTATTTTTATGAATGCGTTATCAATAGCCGGCAGAACAGGAAAATCTTTTAGATAGAATTTGTTTCGACCATCTTACGTATTCTCTCTCAATCTCATTTGGCCAAGCCGTGTCGACCATTTACGCAACAAATCGAGCTTGATTTCCATTACAAGAACATGGTGAAAGCAAATTTGAGGATGAAATTGCTCTTTTCCATCGTCTCCCTGAGCTGGAAACTACCAAGCACTCAAAAACAGTTGCCCTCCTGAATGTGGGAATCTTTCTGTGTCAAAGATGAATGTATAGCCTTTGCTGGAAACTCAAGAAGCATCATCTGCCCTATGAAAACTGCTGCAAATTCAACGCACTCATTCCTCGCGCCGACGACAATCGCATACAAAATCACTGTGCCTGGCTCTCGGGTTCCTACTCGTTACAGCAATGTAGTAGGAAGCTAGCCAGTAACATGCTTTTCGCATGCTGACAGCAGGAATTTCCCGGTTACAAATTGCAGGACATACAGAACAGGAATATATAAGAAATGATGAGACTGAGAAGTGAGAACTCTGGCCCACGGTGCCTCCACGGCGTCGCAATTGAAGTGGACGGAGAAGGAGAAGGGGTGGACACTGGAGGGCTACGAGGGATCACTGTTTCTTTAGAGCATGTGAAGTTGCACCGACTAGGACTCACGATTCTATACAATCCGCTGCTCGTCAATACGAAAGTGTCCTTACTATTGTCCTGGCCGAAGAGAATATTGCGCCTAGAACAGACAACGACTCATCCTCAGCACCGCACTGTATAGGAGAGTCGTTTGCACAACCATAAGGGACTTGAGCGCTAGTGAAGTTGCCGCTGTTCTCAGGATTCTCTGTGCCCACCCAGATGCCGCCACCGCCGTACAGATCCGCATACAGGTATCTGAAATCAGGTTCGCAACATCTCAGCATGCCTGCCTTAGTAATTTTCGAGGTTTCGAAGCAAGCTTCATACAAGTGATTAAAATGACATGATCTTCAGAGAAATCTCCATGAGAATCAACCGATATACTGAGACCTGTAGCGCATAATGGTGGGGGAAAGCTATATGGACTTACCTTCCGTACAAGCACGGATCTTCCATGGACCGATAAAAGTAGCCTCCAGTGATCGATGCAGAACCTTGGGGATTCTGGAGCTGGGAGTGATTATATCCCATCACAGGGAAGATAGGCTTGATGGAGCTAGCAGATGTATTACCGCCGGGACTTTCTGGGGATGATACAGGATCGGGCCCTCGTAGACACGCCATCCATAGTTTCCGCCTTTGGTGACTATGTTCACCTCTTCATACAGATCCTGTTAGGACATCGACCACTTATTCCTTTTCAAAATTACGACAGAAAACCAGGTGTTCTGGTCAATCGGCGCATTTGAAAGTAGCATCAATTTCAAGATGGGCATACACTTGCGTCTCATGGACTCAAACTATAGAAACTGCATTACAATTTTAGTCTCTGATACAGTTAATTCGCGTAAGTGCCAAATGACTGGGAAGAAACATATTCCGTGAAGTGCAAGCATACCTGGCCAACATCTGCGCAGAGAAAGTAAGAAGGCCTTTCCAAGTCGAAGCTGCATCGCCAAGGATTCCTGAATCCCAAGGCCCAAATTTCGCCAGCTAATTCATTATCTACGGAAAACGGATTGTCCTCAGGAACAGAATAATTTCCCCAAAGCCCAGATTCACTAATCGTCGTCGAATCTGCCAAGACATACCACG
The DNA here is from genome assembly GCA_019149425.1 of Psidium friedrichsthalianum. NCBI lineage: Eukaryota > Viridiplantae > Streptophyta > Magnoliopsida > Myrtales > Myrtaceae > Psidium > Psidium friedrichsthalianum. Next base: position 4,619 of record JAGVVM010005313.1, read on the forward strand.
AATGTTAGGCATACAGGAAAAACTAAAGCAAAAACAACCAGGAAGGCTCGGAGTGAGCTGGAAAACATCCGCTCGATGTACAGAACACACATCAACGCTCAGATATAGTGCAAAATCGGGTGCAGATGGCTTACTTGGTAAGTTATCAACATCAAGCCTCATAATCTTTCCAAGCAGGGATTTTCTGCTCTGAGAGAAGTTGTAGGGATCGCCGATACTCCCTCCGTCGCCCATCATGAAGTATAAGTACCCATCTTTCGGTCCAAAAAGAATTTGACCACCGTGATGAGCAGTGAACGGGAGGCCCATTGTGAATATTCTCCTTACTTCCTTCGGAATGACGGTGCCGCTCTAAAAAATACAGATTGCAATATAAGATCTATCTATTGTCGTCACAGTCACGACGGGTAAAACAATTAGAGCAATGCGCGGTTTTCATTACCGGTGAAGACTGATTGGTGGTGAACTCTGATATGACACTGTGATATTGGCAAGGGTTTGCCCCATTGTCCGGTCGTATCTTCGAAGGATCGCATCCCACGTCCGAGTTGCATGAACACCTACCGGAACATTCAGGCCACTTGACCTTATCACAGTTGAAGGAAACAAAGAACCGGCCGTTATTTTGGTAATTTGGATGCAATGCCAGTCCCATCATCCCAAGCTCACTCTCAAAATGTACTTCATCGGTCAGATCCAAGAAGGGGCTTGACTCGTTAATTCCAAGTATCTCTCCTGAACCCTGCTCCGGGATCATTGCGAGCCATATTTTACCAGGTTGATCGGACAAGAACACATGATTTGAACCATCAGGATGAGCTACCATATTGAGGTAGGAACCATTCCCGAGTTTCTCGAGGCAAACACCGCTTGGGGTGCTTGAATTCTCGGCACCTGCTAACTTAACCGGTCCACCAGAGAAGCATAATGATGCATTATCAGAAGTCCCACCGAATTCATTGCAAAACTCTGCTGCTGAACTCCATGAATCAGATATCCTGCTTCCAGAACCGGCTGTTGTTTTGGCATTACTTTCAAAAGCAAAAGGAGAATGTGATATGGATTTGTTGTGGCACTTGTCCCAGAGATTCGAGCAGAAATCAAGTATGTAGAGTTGGGACCGGGTGGAATTCACGGAAACTGAAGAATTGCAGAGAACAGGAACTGCACGAGGTGCATGTTCAACTCGATACAGTTCGCCCGAGAATGGATCACATCTCTGCAAGAAAGCAAGCAGGCCCACAATTTGTCAAATGGCTAAGGATGTTGAAAAATTTCCACCTCTTAACAGCTATGCTATGTTTGTAGCTACAACTTCATGGAAGCTACGGAGACATGATAATACTCTGAAAGAGGAATCATTTCGGAGAAGAGGAAACCTGGGAATGCAAATTGGCTTTTCATTAGATTCTACTTCCTTTTAACTGCACAAATTAATCTACTCTCAATGAAAAGGCAATCAATCACGCCAAAAACATGTCTAGCAGCATTAGAGCAACAGGAAACGAAGCCTTTACCGCACAAAGAACAGACTTTAGAAGAGAAGCACAACCAGGGTCTGAGACGTTCATCGCTTTGAATTGCTTCTGAAGATGTAAATCCTGAGCAGAATCGCAGCAAACACTGCTGTTGTATGGACAAAAGGCGAGACCAGCATTATCAGCATTGAAAGGTGCTCCTGTTTCCAGCACAACAAAGCATGACAATCTCGAAAAGTGAGGTGCCAATCCACAAAACAAAGTTTCGAAAAATTGAATAAAGCATACGAAAGAAATAACAAAAACAGGTTGATTTCCGGCTAAACGAGTAATATTTCATCCCATTTCAAATCATATCAATCTCTATGCCCCTGTTAACAATAGAACAGTGAACAAAGCATGTAGAGAGAGACCCAAGAATCAAACGAACGCATACTCAAATCAGTGCACAAGGGGTATGAAGCAGAACAGTGGACCAGCAATGAGAACAGGAGGCTGAGAAGGACTATCTTCATCACCAGAGAACCTCTCATTTTCACAGTTTTGCAGCAATGGCACTACCGCCAAGAAATTACACAAATCTGTGTAGTTTCATCTAATACAATTCCAAAATAATGAAAATAAAACTAAGAAAACAAAGCAAACGAATGCGCGAAAACCGAAATCGCATCGCTTTGCTCTGCTGATGTTCACCGGAGTTCATTCCACATTTTCAGATTCTTGTCTGTCACCAGAAACAAAGAGGAAGGAGAACTTTGAAGGAAAAAGAAAATGCAATACTTCTCTTTTCGCCAAACTCACGTTTGTGATTCGAGAAATCGTCAACTCAAGCTTGTGACTAGAAGTCGTAGTGGGAAAGATGGAAACTTTAAGCGCAGAATGTGGTGGGTCAGACTGATATGGTTGACTTTCTTCTTAAGACTCAATGCATGATTAATGGCGATTGTTGAGAAGAGGAACAAGTTGACCTCGGATAAAAAGAAAAAGAAACATATCTATTTGTGTCCTAAAGAAATCCAAACAACAAGTGGGACATATAAATTGATTTGGACACATATTTCAATCTCTTACAAAGCTCAAGGATTGAAACGATGACAATGGTGTAACTGACTTGGACTGGCTGTTCAGCAGAACATAATAGGAATAACAGCAATAATTAACCCAGTTCTGCTGCTGCTTCCACTCTCGGTGATTATAAGCTTAATCTGCCTGCTTCAAAAAAGCCTCGTAAGTTCACTTTTCAAATTGGTCCGGCATCAGACTCATTATAGTTCCAAAATTACATGGGGGTTGCTCGTAATTCGGGTTCCCAAATTCAAAGTGATCAACTGAAAATTAGGCCTGCCTGAAAGTCCCAACACTGTGGACTTAACGTAGACTTCAGAGTCCTTTTCTTGAAGACAGTTAAGCTAACAAGAACCCCTGTAAGGACTTATATCTTGACATGCCTACAATCTTGCAGAGACTATTTGGCCTCAAGATGCATAGTCTGAAGTCCTAACTCTTAACGAATGAGCATTCCCGACTCCCACGCAGAGCGCCGAGATGAACCCAAGCAAAAATGATTGCTACTGACATGTTGGGATCGTCCTGCAGTCGATCACCACTCTAGTTTTGATTGTCCTTGACGCTACCCTAAATTAAAAGGAGTTAACAGTTTATGCGAATTCTGTTCTATGTACTTTGTGCACTGTACAGCATGGCAAACGGGTAAGCGCAGACTGCAGAGTATGTTTTGTGTCATTAACTTGGCAGGCAAGCAAGCCAAGCACAGCAAACTCGGTCCTAAGATCTTTTTGCCATAAACACACAAAAAAATGAGAGCCATATTTAACATGCCAAGTTCCACAGTGCAGTAGCTTGGATCTGGAAGGTAGAAGTAACGGGAAGTAGACTCGTGCACCGAGCCATTCGCATCCCAGAAATCAGGGACTCACGTCGGGTCTCACCAGAAAGCACAAATTTCTATATAGTTTTTTTTTATACGGTAATTGATTCTGTCTGTCACATCATCGATAATGTAAGACTTATCTGATATATTTTTTTTTAATGTTTAAGTTGAGAAGAATTTACCTGAAACTTATCACAAGTACGAACTAGCTGTTTTGAGTTCCTGATTAGGGTTCGGTCTCACAATGGACTCGGTCAGAGAGCTTCAAACACGTTCCACAACAAGATCAAATCCGGTGGGCAGACACAAGATTGGCGACTCTTGCATATTGTGAGCATACAGTTCATCTTTTGGGCACCTCTACAAGTCTTCGACAATCGGATCTTCGGGGATTGTTGGCTGTTGGATTACTCAAGAGCAAATCCCGGTCGTTCGTCAGGGAGGCGTGCGGTACTCAAGGACGGCGGATCGGTCGTTGGAGAGAGCGTTCTCCTCCTCCATTTCACATAAACCCGGGTCTTATGTGAGTGGGGACGATGATCGCAATTGGCTGTAAACGATTTTAAGCCTATAGGATCTTTCAAAATATCCAACATTTATAAAACTCGTTCAAGGTCAATAAATGCATCTACTTGCTCTCGTCAACCAAGAAGTCGCACATGACATCCTGCTCCTCCCAAGTCTTGGTCAATGGTCGCTGTACCATCGCCCCAGAAAAGAACAGATAACAGCTTACATTTCATAAGCGTCCTCATTTTTTCCTTGCTTGCTGGCCGATCATGGAGTTCTTCAACAAGGCCAAGGCAGTGCGGCTCCGGAGCTTCCACGGCAAGTACCTGGTCGCCGACGAGGACGAGGCGACGGTCCACCAGAGCAAGAACGGGTCCTCCCGGAGGGCCCACTGGGCGGTCGAGTACGTCGCCGAGAACAGCCACGTCGTCCGCCTCCGGAGCTGCCACGGCAAGTACCTCACCGCCACGGAGGAGCCTTACCTCTTCAGCATTTCAGGTACATGGGGGGATCGAAGATGCTCCTATCGTTCTCGTTTTGGTCATACCAAAAGGGGTTTTTCTGGCTTCAGCTAATTTATGTTGACCTCCCCATGCTTGTAAAGGCAAAAAAGTGGTGCAATCGATTCCCCAATCTAAGAACGACAAGTCCATCGAGTGGGAGCCCCGGAAGGACGGGACGTACGTGAAGCTGAGGGCGAAAGGCGGGATGTTCCTGCGCGGGAACGGGAGCATGCCGCCGTGGCGGAACTCGGTCACGCACGACATCCCCCACCGGGCGGCCACGCAGGACTGGGTGCTTTGGGGTGTCGACATGGTCGACCTCGTGGTGGACCACCACGCTGCCGAATCGGCCCGTCGCCATCTGTCGACCCATTCGAGCTGCGTGTCATCGTCCTCGGAGGACTACTCGGTGGAGGAGGACCTGGACCCGAGCTCGAGGAGCGCAACGGGCATGGGCATGGACATGGTGGTCTCGAGGAAGCCATCGCACACCTCTAAGGTAAGCCCTAAGCCCTAAGGTCCCTTCAATTGCCGTTTCATAGTAGAGAAATTATGACGCAACCACAAACTCGTAATCGATGAATCCGACACACTTCACTTGAGATTCACCTGATCCAAAGGTTCACCAGCGTAAGGTTTGGGTCGATGCGAAAATTGATCATCCTGCCCACATCATATATCAAGAATTACTGAGTGCATTACGTAGCTTCGCGTAAATTTAGTAAAGGACCAGGCATCAATTGATGATCCGTCTTTGTCCATCACCAGCTGTCTTTTGTCGTGGTGGATCACATGTCAGTTCAGTTCCAGTGGCATCGCCAAATTTGACAAATTGCACTCCTTATCCATTAGATTACTCCTATATATAAATATATATAGAAAGAGAAAATATAATAATTTAAGGGCGTTTTAAACTAGCTTCTGGGGATATTGATCAGTCAATTACACATGTCCGCAGGCAATGAAAAAAAATTAAGTAAAGCAAACGAAGGTGTTAATTTATGCAAAAACGACATACGAAATGGGACTTAACCTGGGTCACGACGACCGTTGTTGATGTTAGGTTACTTAACCCATATTTAATAATGTGGGTCATAAATGGATTATATTTAATATTAAAAATAAGCTTAATGAGGTCTTAAATGGATTACTTAACAACTTAATGGATTTTAAATGAGTCATAAGTGGATTACCTAGCTATCTTAAGTATTTCCATAAACTTAATTTTTTTTTATGTTTTATAAATTTTTGTTTTCTTTTCATTTTTCTTCTACGAAATTTGGTGATTGCCATGAATTTCTTTATATTATTTTATTCTTTTGTTTTCATTATTCCTCCTTCGCAATCGACCAGGCGAGCTCGAGCCTCGCCAAGGTCTGGCCTGTCACTAGTTGTTGATTGGTCATTGGTGTAGGGTGGTTACCAGTCATCACAGGTGGTAGGTCGGTCGCTGATTGTTTGTTGCCGGCAGTTGATTGTTGGCCTATCACCAAACGCTACCGATGCCGATTAGCAGCAAATGGAGGAAGAAGGAAATCCGACGATTTTCAAAGAATAAAAACAAAAAAAATAGAAAAGTATAACAAATGAGTTATTTTAAATTAAATTAAATATAAAAGTGTTTTATCGATAAGTGTCGGATCAGATCGAGTTTGGATCACTATATTTATATTGCATGTAAATTAGTCAATATGGGTTGGATCATTTTTGAACTCACATAAACCCGACTCGAGCCACCTGTTTGACAGGTCTGTCAGTCGCTAGGGTGTCACAGTTGACAACTCACCGCCACTTTTTTTTTGTTCCAAATTTCCTCTTTGGTTAAAAATAATACATTTCATATAATATATTTATATAAGAGGAAGAGCTACGTGGCTTTCATGTAGTTTACCAAGGCAACACTTAATAGTCACGTCGCCATTAACAAAAAGTTACATAATTTAAGGATGGTATTGGAAAAAGAAAATGAAAAAAGTTCGGTGGCGAAATTTCATTAGAGGTGATTGATTCTCGATCTGGTTGAGTCCTACTCCAGAATCAAAAATCGGATCAAGGTGACCGGTTCCTCATTTAGGAACTAGGGACCAAACATGAGGTGTTTAGAACCGGACCGACCGGTCCGGTCCGGTTCCCATGCGATCCAATTATTGGACAGTTTACAATTTTTTTTTTGGACATATTCTATAAGCTATTTTTAGTGACATTCTTACAAAACAAATTAACTGGTAATATTTATCGCCATCTTTATTAGTACTATGTATAATAAAAAGAGGTGCTCCTATTTCGTTGGGCATTTTCTTCGTCTTTACCTTCTCCCCAGCAGAACACCCGTGAGACAGAGGATTAAAAAACATTTTGACTCAAAGATCTTAAGACATTTTGAATTTTCGTGAATATAGTGACTGCCTTTGCTTTCACAGTGTTAAATTAAAAACATTCTTCTTATATATATATATATATATATATATATATATATATATTTCTTTTTTTTTCGGTTCGGGCAGTCCGATTCCCCCGAAACTAGGAACTAAACCGAAAACAAACGGTTTCACTTTCAGGGAACAGAAAACCAGACCAATGCCTTCGGAAACTGAACCGCATCGGCCGCTCGGTCTATTCTGAGGGATTTCGATTCGAATCGTTCGGTCTGTGTTGCTCAACCCTAAATCGCAGACATCGCAAAAAAAAATAGGAGGTTCTCCTTTGGCTTCATTCTAGAAATTTCGTAGACCAATCTTAAACGTAGCTAGCATTTCTTTTTCCTTTATTTTGCCTGGGACTTTGGGCTTCATAATTTTTACTTGGAGTTGGGAGCACTTCTCTCTTGTAGCTTTAACCAAAATCCAAAGGTACACTTTCAATTTTGAAGCCCCACCAATTTGATAAAATCTAGGAAAATTCAAATAAGAACCTAAAATTCTCTCATCTTATCAACTAAGGGTCTGAAGTGTCATCTTTATTTTAAAGAAGGGCATGACTAATGGCATTTTGGTTATTTATTTATTTTTGTCCTTTCTTTTCGCCGGTGCCTGGTCTCAAGCAATGGCTGGCCACGAGCAAGGGCTTGGCGAGGCCACCCTCAAGGATGACGAGGCGAGAAGGTAAAAAAAAGAAAGAAAGAAAAAGCAAATGATGAAAATGTTCTTGGTGAGGCCGTCTTTCAAATAATAATTAGGAGACCTCAAGCTCTTATTTGAAACAAACTCCCTTATTTGAAAAAAAAAAAATGACGGCACTTCCATTTCGGGCCCTATTTGGAATTTTTCCTAAAATCTACTATGGCTCCAAAAATAGGGGAGAAAAGTAGAATTGTTGGCCGTTCAATTACTCCAAGATAGATAAACAATTATCTAATAGCCCAGATCACACTTTTTCTTTTTCCAAAGCTCTTTTTAATTTATTTGTTATACGCGATTTCCTTTTCGACATGCTTTTCTCTCCAATGCTCATTTCGAAACATGTTTCTCCTCAGCTAGTTTCACCGATAGCGGTCGCATCAGTAAAATCAAGCGATCGAAACTTACGATTGAACGGGAAAGGGATGTCGGTCACCTTGATTTGATCGGATACGAGTTTTGATCCAAGTGGAATAATTTGCGCCATGAGATACATAGTCCTCGTAATTTCGTCCAAAAGATTGCTAAGTGATCCCATTTTCACCGCAAGGTCCAAGTGGATTATTACGACTCAGTTTGCTATTTGTCGAATAATTTCTTTTCCCTCTCGAAAAGTATAACCATCCTGTAATAAATATATTAAAAAAACAAAGAGAAATTTTCAAAGGTTGTGAGAACATCAGGATCCTTCATTGTTATGCCCGCTTTAACCAGACGCCATTGATGCCGAATCGCCAAGGTAAAGTTTAACTCCTAACCGTCAAATAACGGATCACCCCCAACCAACATCTTCATCATCTTTCTCTCTCTCTCAATCCTGAATCCGACATCGTGCCGGCCACATTGATTTCCACATTGGCTCCTATCTCTTGCCACCCTTTTGTCTGACAGAACAAGATCAAAACCTTGTTGCACTGGTCATTTGCTCCTTCAGATAAGGTGATGATGACCAGGACCGTCTGAGTTGGAGCCATCTTCCAATTCAGCATATGCGTTGTTGGTTCTTTTCTGGCCCCCGGGATTGATCTTGTTTCCTTGTCTTTCTTTTTTCGCCCCTCCGTGATTCAGGGCGGCATGGAATTCTTCACCAAGGCGAAATCCGTCCGCCTCCTCGGCCACCATGACAAGTACTTGCTGGCGGATGACGACGGGGAATCCGTGTGCCAGGATCGCTGTGGCTCCGTCAGGCAGGCCAGGTGGACCGTGGAGGTCGTGGAAGACGCCGGTGTCGTGCGCCTGAAGAGCTGCTATGGCAAGTACCTGACGGCATCCAACGTGCCGTTCCTCCTGGGGATGACGGGCAAGAAGGTCCTGCAGACTCTCCCGACCCGGAGATTGGATTCGTCCCTGGAATGGGAACCCTTGAGGGATGGGGTCCAGGTCCGGCTCAAGACGCGATACGGCAATTTCCTGCGTGCGAATGGGGGGTTGCCGCCCTGGAGGAACTCGATCACGCACGACATTCCACACCGGACCTCGACCCAGAATTGGATTCTGTGGGATGTCGATGTTGTGGAGATCAGGGAACAGCCGACTACTCCATTGCTGGAGGCAAAATTGGATCATGATTCAAAACCATCGCTCCCGGAACTGGACTCTCCTACCTCGATCGAGCTCCGCTCACCGAAATCATCGGAATTAGAGGTCATTTCCTTATTCCTTGATTGGGTACATCAACCAGGGTATCTACTTTAGGCATGAAAGTTGACTTTCTTCATAAGAAATAACAAATCAGACACAGAATCAGTTTCAGCGACCTATGATAATGTTGATCTAAACAGCCTATACTCCATCTCTATCATTATGAGTGTCGATACATAGCTGACGCCCTTGATAAATTGCTATCGATCTGCTTCCTCGGAAAGTATGGATTTGATGCAGAACACCTGGGAGGTGCAATTGATCGTTCTTTCTTCTGGTTTTCTTGTTTTGCAGGGTAGCGATTCGTTCAGTGGTTCGGCGAAAGCTGAAGGGAGGATGATCTACTACAAAGTTGCCAATGAAGACGGAAACACTGAGGATGAGGATGAAGAGCTTTCGTTCACGTTCATGGGTGGTAGATTGGAGGAGCTGGTGCAAAAACTAGAGGAAGAGACCGGGCACGAGGATATCATGGTCTGCTCTCAGTGGAACAAGAAGCTCTATCCCTCCGGCTGCAGCTTCCTCCCAATAATGCAGCAATGCACGTCGTGGTGGTTCCATCATCATCAAAAGGTTTGTTCATAGTTCCTATAAAGTTGAAGTTCAAGCAAATCTATAAAGTTGGTGTAGGATGATGGCAGGTCGGTAGCGTTGATGTGTCATTATTCATCGAAAGTTCGTACCTTTCCAATGAAAGTTTCCTTTCTTTTGCAATTTTTTCCCAGCGGCGAGAGACATTGAGGTCCCAGGGAGTCTCAGTTCGAGGTAACCGTGGTGATCAGCCTCTTCAGGAACAAACTGCAGCAACTTCATATACTTTCTGCTTCTCTGGCGTGTACAAGATTCAGAGAGAGAGAGGCTTCGTGTTTGGGTTGTTGGTATGTATGACACAGGTTGAATTATGGATAGACCGTTTTGCCATCTTCGCCCTATCGATTCTTCGAGTAGATTAGTATGAACTTTGGAGTAAGTGCTTGCGCTCGGCCCTGCAGATAAAGGCATCGGTGCAACCAAATTCAATCCCTTACTCATCTACTTTGGCGATGCTCTTCCCTTATTCTTCCACCCATCACTGTATCCGAATCATCTAATTTTCTTGGATCTTGCGTCCGTAACTCTCCATGCTCCAAGCTTGAAGTAAGCCTCGAGTGTCGTGGATTTGCCATTAGTTGAAGTTCTTTAACGGCTAGTACTGCAAACTTCCATGTTTTAGATGAGGGAGATGGTCGGTTAATGGCGATTCGGACAGATGCTGATAGCTTCATAAGCATCCTCCTCGCGAGCACAATTGCTTCATCCGTTGGACCTTCCAAGGTCCGCTATGAATCTACGAGATGTACATCCTCCTAGCAGAATCCGGCATGTCACTAGGACCCCAGAAGAAGAATTCAGCAAAGCATTTCGACGCCTTTAACTGCCTCTGTCTCAACGATTGCTCAACACGCACAAATCCACCACGCCCTGCCAACAAATGATCCCGTTAATGTACACATTCCGGCTCACCGTCAGACGTTCGTCAAACAGCTTTGGCAGCTTCACTTCAGCATGGCAGGAGTGTTTGCAATCAAACGGCAAACACAAGTTCGCAGCGATGACAAAGGCAATCGGTGTTGATCTCAGGGAATTGGTTCTTATTAAAGAAAATTCTCTTAAGACACTTGTTAAACAATTAAACAAAGAGAATTTCCATTTAAAAAGCACTATTTTTTCTGCTAACACGTGATCAGAATCAGTTTTACGCTTCGCAAAATAACCCCGCAATTATTAGTAAGCTTTCCTCGTCCCGACATAGCCATAAACACGCCCGAAACTTGGATTAACTGCGGTTTAACTGTCTATACCGAACATCGGGCGCAAAACATATCATCCACAGTCGCAGAGCGTGCTTGTGTCGAGTCCCTCTTAGTCATCATCAGACTTTTTCGCAAGGCCAGTGTCTCTCGCGGTCGTTGGACTCTTGGCTCAGACATGAACTTCGCTTTGGCCCGCTTTGTCCTCCATCTGGGATTCTCCTGCGAGAAACCCATGAACAGCAAAAGCTATGGCTTCCTTCTCTTAAATCCCAAGAAAAGGCCGTTCTCTTCCGCCGCTATCCCTCTAGCGCAGAAGGTAACGTCGCGCCGACTTTCAGCTTAATTCAGTTGATTCTACGTGTCTTTCAATGCGGGTTCCATCTACAACTCCTTCCATGTGTTTGTTCTATTGCGTGGCAGACGGGTGAAGAGCTTTTGGTGGTGGTTGGAGGTGGAGCAGCCGGAGTTTACGGAGCAATCAGAGCCAAGACGGTCGCGCCTCATCTTAATGTGTTGGTCATTGAAAAAGGGAAGCTTTTGTCAAAGGTTGGGTTTCGCCTGCTTTTCAGAGATATAGTTATAATGTGGTCATTCACTGCGATCTGCTCCCTCAAACAGACAAAAATTTGCGTGTGACCACAGAAAAGAAAGGCCTTTTTGTTGGTATGGGATCGGGAGTTGGAGCGTTAGTGCTTAAGAGTTCAGTTGGATGGTTATCCCAAAAGAAGATATGGTTAAACGGTGTGAAACCTGCCATCTATAAGTTTCCGTGTCTGATTAAATTTTGTGGGGTTTTGTTGTGTTGATGCAGTGATGATTGTATCTGAAAAACGGCTTTGCTAACTTATGAAGGGGCGCATAGTGATAGGCCTGCAAAACTCATCACTGCTAGTACAATACGCATGTGAAGTTTTATCATTCTTGGCAGGTAAAAATATCTGGAGGAGGTCGTTGCAACGTGACGAATGGGGAATGCACAGAAAGCCTGGTGAGTTGAAATTGTAAGAGAAGCTTTAGGAGTTAATGTTAGTTAGCCAAAAATGGTTGATTTGTTTGCAATGAATGTAAGCCTAATCTTGGATGTTTCTGTTGCTGCTCTATAAACTGTGTACAACAAAGCCATCAGAGTTCACATGCCCGTGGTTGTTATCTATTTCAAGATAAAAATCAATGCTTTTGCCTTTTCATTTTCAGCTTGTTGTGTTAGCTAGTGAAGGATCTGTTGAATGGACTGAAAACTCCTCCGCTCATCCAGAATGATGCATTTATTGCATTTGTACTCAAGGAGGAGAATAACCAAAACCATGTTTGTTCGTTACAGATACCCATAGGGGATAATACCTGGTCATGTATTATCTGTGTAAGCATACTTGATTATTTTATCAGTTTCAGAAATTGGAGCGGTGATAATATCTCGTGTTATCTGCTTAATGGGCTTTTTCTTTAGGTTCCATGAAACAAAAAGTTGTCAATGATGAAAAAAGAGTACTGAATCCACTTCAAACAATCTTAAAGATTGATAGAAGTACAGTTTTTGCATATATCACCTTAGAGACCCACTTTTCGGAGGAATTGGACTCTCAACAGTGTCATGCATTTCCTGCCTCCATAATAGTTAGGCAAAATTTCTCCAAATCAGCCTTTCCTGACATCAGTGGTGTGTTTGAGGAAGAATTCATTATTTAGCAAGCTACAAAATTCAGGATGACTAACTTGATTACAGATTTTGGCAGAACATTACCCTAGGGGTCACAGAGAATTAAGAGGATCTTTTTTCAGCACGCATGGCCCAACGGACACAATGACCTGGTTTTCTGAACATGGGGTCACACTCAAGGTTGTGCTCGAAGCTGACTGACTATTTGGCAAAGCTGTATCATCTAATAGCTTAACATCGCATCCTTTCTGCAGACAGAGGACGATGGAAGGGTTTTTCCTGTTAGTGATAGTTCATCTTCGATAATTGACTGTCTTCTCTCTGAAGCCAAGCGAAAAGGAGGTAAGTGGCTCTGTTATAATTGGTGATCGCATTCTGCATGCATCCAATTTTAACTCCCAGAACTCTTTGCGTCATTCTTTGTTGTGGATTTGTTAGAAGCTGAGAACTCTTTGTTTGAGATTGATAGTTTGATACCTGCCTGCATTATGTCAGCAGTGAATTTATGTTAGCTTCTTTTTGTAATCAAATATTGGAGCAACAATAGCTGGAGGGTGCTTCATTGATTGTCTGAAGCAATTGAGAACTATTTTTATTCCCCCAATCTTGAAGGCATCTTCTCATGTATAAATTGCATGTTTGACCTCAACAGTGCAACGGAAAGGAAACTATTCACAACGTTTTTCTTCTGAACATTATTTAATTCAGTTCAGCACTAGTTGCAAAAAGAAAAAAATGGTTGTGTTTCTAAATGGTCCTGCTGTGCAGAAGATCTCTCTACATGCCTTAAAGATACTTACAGTACTTGCAACTTGTCTTGTCTAATGTGTGATTTTCTATTTTAGTTCTAATACAGACTGGCAAAGTTGTCACCAGTGCTTCTAGAGATGTTGATGGGAACTTTCTGGTCAAGATTGAGAAGCGTACAGCTAACTATATGGAAAATCTCAAAGCTGACTATCTGCTGATAGCGAGTGGGAGCAGCCGGCAGGTTGTGATAGATTTGACTTCAAAAGTTTGCCAACCCCATTGACTGAAGAATGTGATGGATTTTGTATTCTTGTTTCAGGTTATGTCTTAGCTACTCAGCTTGGTCATTCTATCGTGGATCCAGTTCCTAGCTTATTCACTTTTAGAATTGAGGATTCACAGCTAGCCGAGTTATCTGGGGTACTATCAGCAACATTAACCAACATGCATTCTCTTGCAATAGAGTCAAAATATCTATTCAAAGAGTTTCACTAGCATATGGGAGCATATTCTATCCTAGATTTTTTTTCTTGCCATGGGAAATAATTTTTTGCATTAAGGTAGCTTCATTGCAGCCTTAGACATATATAGCTCTTCCTCATGCTTCCCATGAATTTTTATTTTAAAAGAGTTGTTAAAATTGTTTATTTGCGAAAAGTTCCTTGTACTCTTTCACATATTCAGCATGTATCATAGTATGTGTAGCTGAGTTTATTTGACATCTCTGAGTATAAATAATGATAATTTAAATATTTGAAATCTTGCTCTCTATCGCATTTGTATTGATAATTGCTAACTTTACTACTTATAATGAATTCTGATTGTTGTTGAATTACTGATCTGACTGGTACTCAAGCATGACAATCACAGGATAAGTAGATTCTTTGCGTCTAAGCTTCCCTTTCTCAGCTACTTATGCTTATGTATACCCTCTTCAGTTTGGTCCCACTTATGTTTTTGAACTTTAAATGTTTTCATTTTTTTTTTTTTGAAAAATAGTGTGTATATATATATGATGTCCAGGTCACATTCCCAAAAGTTCGGGTGAAGCTAAAACTAGAAAATGTTCAGACGAACATACCCCAACTTACGCAGGTAATCCTTTCCTTTTGTTCTGCTTAGAGCTCTGTGATGTATGTAATGACTGGAAGTTGGCTTTCAGGTTGGACCCATGTTAGTTACACACTGGGGACTCAGTGGTCCTGCAATTTTAAGACTGTCTGCTTGGGGAGCTCGTCTTCTTTTTAGTTCAGATTATGAAGGTAGGACTGCTCTGTGCATGAGTTATGTGATATGTTTTTTGTGTCTTTGACCTTGATATATTTTGTTTATGCAGGTGATCTTTTTGTAGATTTTGTACCAGATATTAAAATGGAAGATGTGAAGTCCATCCTAATGAAACAAAAGCATCGGTTTACGGTAGTTCTGATACAAATTGACCAATGTTTCTGCCTTTTCAGTTTCTGAAATCAGCTTGCTCAAACAGCCCTCTCTGCTCTTTGCATGTTTCATATCTTCAAGGAAATTGCTTTTATGTCATTTCAAACATGGCACTAATGGACGGCAACAGGAAGACCAGGAAGTTTTAGGCTGACATCAGAGCTGTCCCAATTCTGGCCTTTTGTTTCTTCTAATCCCCAGAACAAGAAAATTGTTGCATATCCAGGACAATATTCATCAAAACCTGATTTATACTGTTTGCAGCCAAAAAAGTGCATACTGGTGCTGGCTATTAGATTGTTCATTTGCCTTTTGGTAATCTTAGTGGGCACAATAAAATCATGTTATATTACCCTGTAGCAAGCGATAACTGGATCATGGTGCACAGAGTTACAAAGTAATTCACTGGATATTTAAATTAGAATGCCTAAAACATTTGACATCTAACAATTTCTATTTTTAATTAGATTTTCATAATTAAAATTTAGAAATTCTGTTTTATTTTGCTGCCTTCCTTCTAATACATCCAGTTCCAATTTTGTTATTATCATCTTTTCTTTATCAGCTCCACATGCTTCCTTCGGTTTAAGGTAGTGTTCTACTAGTCAATTATTCTTTGACCTAATGTTGCCCCCTGGATGTCTTCATCTTGCAGAAGCAAAAGCTGCTCATGCTTGTCCTTTAGAATTTGGCATTGTGAAGAGATTTTGGAATGTATTGGATCGTGAGGTATATGAGTATGATCTTTGCTGTTCAAACATTTGGAAAATCTGTTTCAGCCATATGCATTCACTCTCTCATCTTTGCTTTGCATCGTCATCTTTATTTAGCACTGTGTGTCTGCGCATCCTCTATGGAAATTCATTAATTGGTATTGCTTCTCTGTTAAAGCAGTGTAAGTTTCGGGTGATGGGAAGGTAAGGAATCTGTGATTGGACCCACCGATGTCTGGATTGTTTCACTTGTTCTAACCTTATCAAGCTATGTCTTAAGGGCCAATTCAAGGATGAATTTGTCCACTGCTGGAGGTGTGCCCTATCCGAGGTTCTCCCCCTTTTTCCTCCGCTTGCTCTCTTTTCTTTCTTCTTTTAATTTTTCATATGAAACTGTCTCTGTTCTTTCCCTTAACTAAAGAGAAAACTGATCATTTTTGTCTTTTATGAAGATCTCACTCAGTACAATGGAAAGCAAGATACGGCCCCTTCTGTTTTTTGCTGGAGAGGTACAGTTTTTTTGTGAGATCTGAAGTTCGTTTGAGTTTATCATTTTCAATTATTATGACTGCATGAAAATTTCTGACTCGATGCCTGAGAACCCAAAGAAGACGACCAAATTCATTGCCCTTTGTCTGCAGGTGCTGAAGTTGATGGTATTACTGTGGTTTCATTTCTGGGGGGTTAGTAATGTTTCTTGTGCAATCTCATTGTTCACATTGGAGTCCTGGCTCATGTTAGGGAATTTAAGGTTTATAAGAAAAAAAAAAAAAAAAAAAA
>JAGVVM010005314.1:0-29779 GCA_019149425.1 Psidium friedrichsthalianum
GATTGATCAAGCACGAGACGGTGATATAGTGCCAATTGTAAGCTTCCCGAACCCTGACTTATTAAAAAGGTCGTAAATTTATTTATAATTATGACAATTCCAGCTTTATATTTTTATTCTCACATTCAGCATAAACCTTTGGGCATCTTGACGCCAATTCATCCTCCCGAGTAATTTTTGGCCGGTCGACTGCTGATTAGGACTTTTTTAAATGTATTTTCAATATTCTTTTGATATTTTAAAAAATATATTTTTTTCTTTTCTTTAGCTTTTTTCTCATCCACTCGGGTGTTGACACTGATGTGGAATTTTTTTAAATGATAATTCGCTATTATTTTGAACTATTTTTTAAAAATATCCTTTTATTTTCTTTAGTTTTTCTTTTTTTTCCCACTCCTCCCATAGACATAGGGGGTTTTTATAGGGTCAAACAACGCTGGCAGTCACCCTAGTGGGGGCTATAAGAAAAACAAATAGATTTTTTTTAAATATCAAAATAATATTAAAATACTATTTAAAAAGTTCCGGCAACGCCGATCGGTTTCAAATTGATCGATGGACTGAATTGGCGCAAATTGCAAAATGTTTAGGACTAAATTGATAAAATAAAATTTTAGGACGCGAATTATCACAAAATTGCAATAGTGTTTATAACTATTTTTTTTTTATATAATTTCCGCTTCTTCTTTTTTTCCGAGTCAGGATCCGATGTTGAATAAAATATATGGATTAACAGGGACCTTTAATCCAGCTTGGTGTTATAATCGGTCCAGTTGGGTGTATAATCGGTGAAAATCCCTGATTACTGATCATTATAGCTTCCGCTTAATTAGCCATGGGCGTGATCCTGCTTGCGTGCGCACGCAACAATCTTTCTTTCCGGAATAGGCTGTGGTTTTTGGTGTCATTAAAAGATATGCAAAGGCCATGCAGAGAAGTCAACTTTCTGCCCTGGTGGGCTCCACTGATTGCCACATGCACCATTCGTGGTGGGTCTGCTAGTGTTTCGCCTTGTGTTACTAACCCTAGAAAAGATGCTAATGTCTGATCGAGACCAAAAGATAATGAAAACTAAAGAGGGGTGGAAAAAAAACACAAACAAGGAAAGAAGATGGAAAGTTGGAAAGCATGGATTCACCAAATACATAATCATGTCCTTGACGACAGTACATCAAAAGGTGGAGGCGACAAGATTAAGCTGGATGACATTGCTCCGAATTTTAGTTTATCTGGCCGGGTCCTGCTCGCCTTCAACTTGTGCCTCGAGGCGTGGCTGCCGCGGACGGGAAGAAGATGAACATAGAGGCAAGCCGAAAAAAAAGGTACAAAAGATTAAAAAAAAAACAAATGAAAAAGGGAATTAAAAGGAAGGACAGTTCCAATTTAAATACTCAAATGATTCTCTTGATTTAGTGAGATCATTCCGTGTTAGTGTGGCCGGCCATGTATCAAGTAAGCATTGCCGGTGTTACTATACCGCCACGTTAGGGATTTTGCTTAATTGGCTGATCATTATGTTGAAAATTCATCAAAATGTTTTAGGACTACATTCTCAAATACAAACTTGGTACTGAATTAACGATCTGTACAATATGCTTTAGGACTTTTGAGACAATTTTCTCAGCTATAGCAACGCGGGGCGGTATATAGGCATCTTGTACAGGCAATAAATTCTAGGGGACCCTAAGTCGGGTATGATATTGCATAGTTTGACCCACATCACTCCTTTGGACTCACATAAAATGCTAAGGTGGGAGCATGAACCTCAGGTTAGGGTTTGGAGAGATGAGCATGTCCATCTTACCATGCCACTTGCGTGCCAATGAAGTGTAGTGTCCTATCATTACGACATCTTGCTTGCTTCTAAAGCTTTGATGAGCAAACCAACTTGTTTTGACTAGAGCACGTAGAACAAATTCTTGCTCGTCCGCACGCTAGAAATTTAGGGTTTCCAATTGGAGTACGCTACCCGATAGTTACAAGTCCTCTCTTGGTGCGATTCATATCATGACGAAAAGTGTAGTACAAAGCACGTAATTTGTATAGTCTTAATGTAATTAGGCTTGGATCGGTGGAGGTGGAGGGTTTCTTTGCTCGAGAAAATCTCGAGATAGCAAATTTCAGGAGAATCGCCCAATCGATCTTAATCCTTTTGTGCGGTTATCAAATCAGTCCTAAAATTTTCAAATTTCCCAATATAGTCCTAAACCATGTGATGTTTTTCACGTAGTCTTTCCGACCAAATTTTGGACAGAAAAATGCTAACGCGAACGGCCATCAGCGTCGGCCAACCTACGTGTCGCATCAGCTTTTCAACCAAAAACTGGCCGGAAGGTCTACACTGGTAAATCATCAAGGGTTTCGATTGCGTCGATCGAATTGAAAAGTTCGACCTGGCCACGGTAAAGATAAGTTAGGATCGATCGGATATCTCCCCGAAAAAAAAATCACATAAAATAAATGTGATGGGGCCCGTAAAATGATGTGGACGAAAGACTTTACATTGTTTATTATTATATTTGTGCTATTGCCCAGCTGAAACAACGGCAAGGACAACCCCCACCATGGATGAATACCTCTCAATGATTCATGAAATGGGAACCGGGTTTTGCCCTTTTTCTTCTCAATTATCATTGTTTAGTCAGAAAAGAAGAAGAAGCAGAAGCACCCACAGAATATTGAATATTCGATTTTTCTTGATATTTTTTGTTTTTTCTTTTTGTGGGTGTGTGTGTGGTGATTTTGGTGAAAAGGACTCAATATGATCCTACTAAAAGTGAATATACCTAATCCCCGAATGAATATGTCTCCAAAAGTGCGTGTTGTCATCTTCCCATCTTCTCCTTTATCATCTTGCCAAAGCTGTGTATGAGGGTTAAAGAGGGACCTAGCCTTTGTTTCTCCTTTCCCTCTTGTCATTTGTGCATTTCTTTTCTTTTTTTTTCCGTCCCGATTCCGATTACTCCCGCTCATCTTCGATAATGGAGAATGGGGTCGCGAGTTTTCTGAAGAAAGCTTTCGGTGAGATTTAATTCAATCTAGTCATTGCTTTTCTACAATACCAGACTCTACGCGATCTAAGATCATCATATCGTTGTCGTAATAGTGTTCCACTCTCGGTATTGAGATGTGATCGCAAGCGAAAGCGAAATGCAGACACGTTTTTTCAGACATACATTTTGTAAGAATTATGAGCCATGCGTTGAATATGTGGAGCGATTTTCTTTGTATTGGTAGGTGCCAGATAGGGAGAGGAAGTCAACTCGAGTCCACGCTAGCAAAATGCCTAAGCTATCCAAACGTCGCTTGGGTTTTCATCCCCCGAAAGGGAGAAAGAAACAACTCAACTCTTATGAAAAGCCATCCGACTTTCGTGTCATTCGAACTGTTCGATGACACAGACCTAATAATAGTTTTCAAAAGCTAAAACGAAAATCAAATTGAAAAAAAAATTGGAGAAATTGGAATTGCCCACTCAAAAAAATCTAATGTGATCCAAGGAGATGTTGAAAGCGCTACCCACTTTCGATAAAAAAAAACATTCCAATCTCGATTTTCCGGTATTTCTAATATCGCTAGTCTCTTCCTGACGTCTCGGTCCACGACGGTACTCAACACGAAACTGTTCACAAATTCACAAAGAAGGATATTATGGAAGATCAATATCATGGTCGTAAAGAAAATTACCCAAAAAGTCATAAATTTATTACACTTTGACCAGTTCAGTCCTAAACCTTTTAGTTTATCAATTGAGTCATAAACTTTTTTTATAAATGTCAATTGAGTGCATTCAGAAAATTTTAACTGAAATCGCCGACTTGAACGCCGATGACGTTGATATGAATAATTTTTCATAATATAATTTTTTTTGCTTTTTATTTTCCTTTATTTTATCATTCCGACGAGAGCGACCGATCCTCATCGGCTTGGCAGAAAAAAGGAAAAGAAGAAAAGAAAATTAAATAAAAGAATGAAAATAAAAAAAATTTGATTTATTTGAACTAGTATAAGAATTGTCCAAGTCACCGCCACCTGCCGATTGTATCATGTAGGCTTCCGACGTTCCATCAGCGATTCTCAAGTGAGATTGACCACCATATGAATTCAGTTGACAAAGTGTCGAAAGTTTAAGGCTCATTGATAAAATTTGAAAGATTTATGACTGAATTGTCAATGTGCAATAGATTAAGTGCTTTTTCGGTAATTTTTCGGGGCACGGTCGCCTAAGCACGAATAGGTTAAGGAGATGGAAGGGCTCGGATCGCTCCCGGAAACCCTAATTTCGGTATTCTGCTCGTCTCGTGGGCATGGGGATTGACGAAGCCAAAGATGAGAAGCATTGACTTAAAAAAAACAAATCTAAAAAGGGAAGTCGTGGACATTACAGAAAGACACAGCAGTCTTCAATGTGCATCCCTTTGATGTTAGCTGTCCAAACCCAGCATTTGAGAACTTCCTTTTTTTTTTTTTTCCTCTCTCACTAACGAGCGGAGAAAAACATAAGCGCTGCATTGGGCCATCATTAAATAAATCAAACAAATTCCATAACCCCGGAAAGAAAAATATATAATAATCCATGCGAACGCCTGCATTGACCATTATTGACTTTTCCCCCCTGTTTTCATGAAGAAAAGAATGCAAGACCCACCCAAAAAAAAATTGAATAATGAAAAAGATGGACCATGTCCAACAAGCCAAAAGGGGTTTCTTCGATCAAACCCGACCTGACCCTCTAACTTTTTCCACGTACCGATACTAATAGAGCGGAAATCGAGTTCCCCGAATCATCTAGATCGGGGGAATTGTGGTTGAATAGGAGAAGGGCATATTCGCCAAAGCGAAGGAGAAGTACGACGTTGGCGGTGGTGCACGAAAATAACGTTGACAAGAGGTCGAAAACTATAGGAACGCATTTAAGTGATTGCATAAGAACATGAAGGGGTGGTCCAAAGAGATTGTCGAGGACATTAAAGGATGGTACCTAACCAAGCCCCTCAGTTATTTTGCTGGCCGGTGCGCATGACTTGGGATATTTTTCGTTTTGTAAGGGATTCGTGGGTGCATGACTGATGAAACCGACGCTGAAGACGGCGCTCGTATTTCACTTCCTCTGACCAAGGGAGATGCTGTGGAAAATGCCCGTGGTTTGTGCTCGTGCTCGTCACGCGATCCGAATATCCTCGCTCAAAACACAAGGAAACGGAACGAGCGAGCGAAAATTGGTCATTCGCGCTCGTGTCCACGGCCCCCGGGTCCGTTTGGGCATACGGCTCGGAAATTGGTCGGCCGGAACTGCGGCGTGATTGGTTGATCGGGGGAGTCGAGCTATGTTGCACAGCACACCCCTGAAATCAATGGGGGTCGACATGCAAAGTGGAGGAGACGTGTCGTGCGGTGGGAATAGAAAGACGGGTCCTAAATCGATACAGCTGCCGAGAGACACGAAATCACATCAGCAATAAACCGAATGTAAAAATGCTCACGAAATGTCCTATATACATGAAAGAATAGGCCCTCGATCTGGTTGTACTCAAAGGACATTTACCAAACTTCAACGGGATCAACAGAGCGACCCTTCTGCTCGAGAGTTGGACACGACCCGGTAGGTCGACACGAAAATCGACACTTACCCGAATAAGCTTCGAGCCAAAATCTCGAATGATCTCCGCGTTAAGCGCGGACTATTAGTAGCACGTATCGTGCCGTGTCAAAAAATTGTCACGCCCTCCTCTTATTTTAGGGATGGGGGGACCGGTAGGACCAACCTGGGGGCAATGGAGAGAATAGGCGAGAAACGGAGGGGCATTGGGTAAAACCCGACGTGGGGCAATGCGATACGCTCCTACCGCATTGCACCGTCACGTCAGCGGGGGGGGGGGGGGGGACGGGGGGGGGGGGGGCGATGTCACATCGGCTGGGGTGTCGTATTAACCGCGATCGCTTTGCCCCCAAGTCGCATTCCCCCCCCTCACAATCCAACAAGGTCAAAAACCACTTGCCAAATTCAATATTATCAATTTCGATCCAAAAAAAAATTCAATATTACCAATTTCGACCCAAATAAAATAAAATAAAATGCTTTCTATATCATATTTTATTATAAAAAATAGAGAGAGGAAAATTTGGGGTCGTAATCGATGAAGGAACATAGGAAGATGGGATGGGGAGTTTCCAAATAAGCATCAGATTCCAACGAAATTAAGAACAGTAGACAGGAGGAGGAAAGAGAGCAGCAGCAGGCAATAGCGACAATTACGTTACTCCCTTGGATATCAACACCTTCCATCACCACCCAGCAACATCATCCCCTTCTCCTTCCTCTCTCTCTCTTCTTCTCTCTCCTCTATACTCTGCTCTGCTCTGGCTTTCGAAGGCACATTCCTTCTACTTCCCCTCCCGTAGCTTCCTCTCCCGAGATCTGACGCTCTCCCCCGCCTCTCCCTTCGACCCATTTCCATTTCTCTATCGCCCCTAGAAAGATCTCGCCTTTCTCCTCTCCTCTCCCCGAATGGGTAGCAAATGGAGGAACTCAAGCTCGCCCTCGGCCTCGACACCGCCTGCCTCTACGTCCCACAGACCCTCGATGACCCCCTCCTCCCTCTGACGCAGCCGCCTGCAGCCAGGTTCTCCGACGCCGCCTCGGTCTCCCCGGCCGACCGCTCCCTCTTCCGCTCCCCCAGGACACCCACCCCCTCGTCCTCCGGCCTCCGCTTGCCCAAGTCCTCCCCAAAATCCTCCAAGGTCTCTTTGGCTTTTTTCTTTTTCGTTTCTTGTCCTGGTTTTTCCCGTTTTGCTCTTTCATGCGTGCTTGTGTGTGCGCTGTGCATGTCACATGAGTGAGGGTGTGTGTCGACGATTGGAGGAGCCACGGGTGATTTGGGCTCCTTTTTTGGGTGGATAAATTCTCTTTTTTGGAGGTTTTTTACTGTGCCATTTGCTTCGTTTCGACATAGATTTGATATATTTTGGCTAATCGTTTGATCTATCCTTTTTTCCCTGTTCTTCTTCATCGGATCTGACCAGTAGATTCTTGATTCCGCATCGGGGCCTCCTCAATCTTCCATTGGATTTTTCGGTTCTCTCCGGCTCACTCTCTTTCCCTGAAAATAGACCGATAAAAAAATGTTTTTTTTAAAAATTTATTTTTATACCTATCCTGTAGAGGCTATGGCCGTCACTTCATGTGCAGCCACTTTGTTTTGTGCATATCTTGTTGCCGTCTGTGGTCCACAAAGTGGGCTGGTGTGACAAGTTGATGCAATATCTGAATTATGTCAAGTTGTGTTTGCTGCGGTGTTGGTTTCCGCTCTCCAATTTTCTTTTTTGTGTGTATGTGTGGACTGTGGGGTGGGGTGGGGTGGGGTGGGGCTAAAGTGGACTAGTCCCTTCAAGGCCATTAGCATTTGGCATGTAGGAAAAGGGATCGCTGCATTTCACCGTCCCTTTTCTTCTTCCTTTGAACTGGAAAAGTGCTTTGTCTGGTCAGCACAAGTTACAATCTCTCTCTCTCTCTGTCTCTCTCTCTCTCTCTCTCTCTCTGGTTGATGTATTTTCAGGGAACACTATGGTCCCTTGTTTTGAGACTTCTTAAAATTATCTTCGAGATAAACGAGTGCCTTTTAAGAATTATGATGAAGATCGAAAATCTTAGACTGCAACCTTTTCTGTTCCTTAATTACGATTTATTTTATTTGGTTTTCTGTTGGGTGAGAATCTAAGCAACATTGTTTTTTTTTTTTTTTTCCTTTGGATGTTGCTTCTAAGTAAGTACTTTCCTACGGGATGGATACATATAAGCGACCGGAGTCATCTTGGACTGCACCTTTTTACTGACTTGCGCCAGTTACTTTCACCAAGTGATTAGTCAACCCAGGCTGAATACCAATTGATTAACAGTGTTCCACAGTAATGAATTTTGTGCACGTGTCCTTCTTAGCTCTCTCTCTCTCTCTCTCTCTCTCTCTGTTCTTCTGTCAGTGCGTTGCTTTCAGTAATAGTTCATGTACACCGACGAACATCTACCAAAATCGCATAGGAACCCGGATTCTTTGAATAGTGTTTGTGTAGCTGTCCTTGTAAAACCAGCATATTTTTGTCACTGACCAAGTCAAAAGGCTAGTTCAATTTCAATGAATTTTATTTATGGATTTTTAAATTACCAGGACCTAATGATCTCTCTTCCAGCTCCCAATTAGATTCTCAGAGATCGCCCTAAATGTAAGCAGGAACCCATCTAAGCAGCATTGTTTGTGAGACTATGAATGTGTTTCAATCATTGATTAAATTTGTTAAGTTCTTGTGCTTGCTTATGGAATATTCTTACTTTTGTGAGGTTGAGTGGGAGGCCCCTGGTTTATGGATGTTCATTTACAGTGGTAAATTATGAAGATGGTACTCGATTTAGAGTCCAACATCCCTACCTTTCTTCTTACACATGGACTTTCAATATGCAGAGGACCTGTGCAATATGCCTGAACACCATGAAACCAGGAGAGGGCCATGCTATTTTCACTGCAGAATGTTCCCACTCTTTCCACTTCCATTGCATTACCTCCAATGTGAAACATGGAAACCAAGTGTGCCCCGTTTGTAGAGCAAAGTGGAAGGAAATTCCTCTTCAGAAACCTGCTTCTGGCCTTCCTAATGGAAGGTCAAGAATTGATCCACTAGGTCGGGCACAAGATGATGGATGGATGACTGTTTTGCCCCGGATACGTCAGACCAGGTTAGATGGTGGTAGGCCAATCTCATCACATCCGCATGGCCCTGAGCCTAGTTGTTTTGACGATGATGAACCATTGGATAGTGAACCAGATAACAGTGAGGAAACTACATTGGGTACTCCTGATGTCTGTAACACTTCTTTTGGGATTGTGGAGGTCAAGATGTACCCAGAAGTTCCAGCTGTTCTGAGATCGACATCTACTGATAAATTCAATGTGCTAATCCATATTAAAGCTCCCCAAGCCAATAAGAGACAGGATGTCAATGAAACTCAGGCCGAATCCCTGCAAACTCAGAAGTCCGAGCTCCTATCGACTTAGTAACTGTGCTTGATGTAAGTGGCAGCATGGCCGGTAGTAAACTTGCTTTGTTGAAACGGGCTATGGGGTTTGTAATACAAAACCTTGGCCCATCTGACCGTCTCTCAGTCATCGCTTTCTCTTCCACAGCACGCCGTGTTTTTCCTCTGCAGAGGATGACAGATATCGGCCGGCAGCAGGCTTTACAGGCGGTTAATTCTCTGACTTCAAATGGTGGGACCAATATTGCCGAGGGCTTAAAGAAAGGTGCCAAAGTCTTATCAGACCGAAAGTGCAAGAATCCTGTGGGTAGCATCATTTTATTGTCTGACGGACAAGACACATATAGCGTCAGCAGTCCAGGTGCTTCGGCTGCTTCCCACTATCGAGGAGCTCAGCAGTGTCTTCTCCCCGTGGCAATGTTTCAGAAAGATGGCACAGGTTTGCAGATTCCTGTACACACATTTGGGTTTGGCACAGACCATGATGCTGCCATGATGCACTCGATTGCTGAAGCATCTGGGGGCACATTCTCCTTCATAGAAGCCGAAGATGTCATCCAAGATGCATTTGCGCAATGCATAGGTGGACTTCTGAGCGTTGTCGTACAAGAGCTACAGGTGAAGGTTGAATGTGCAGACCCAAGTTTGCAATTCAGTTCAATTAAATCTGGAAGTTACCGAAGCACCTTGTCATCTGATGAAAGGTCGGGATCTGTTGATGTTGGAGATCTGTACGCTGAAGAAGAACGGGATTTCCTCGTGACGATCAAGATTCCAGTAGATGAGTCCGGTCATGAGCTGTCATTGCTGAAGGTTATATGTGTTTACAGAGATCCTATTACAAAAGAGTTTGTGAGCTTGGAAGAAGCTAGTGAAGTTATGATCCAGAGGCCAGAAACAGCTGAGCCACTAGTGGTATCCATGGAAGTGGATCGGCAACTCAACAGACTCCGCGCAGCCGAAGCAATGGCAGAGGCTAGGGCTGCTGCTGAACGTGGAGATATGGCGGCTGCGGTCTCAATCTTGGAGAACTGCCGGAGGGTTTTGTCTGAAACTGTCTCTGCACGAGCCGCCGATCGCTTATGTACTTCCCTCTGTGCGGAACTGAAGGAGATGCAGGAAAGAATGGCCAATCGCCGCGTATACGAGGCATCCGGTAGAGCTTATGTGCTCTCAGGATTGAGCTCCCACTCGTGGCAGAGGGCAACAGCGCGAGGTGATTCAACAAATGGCAATAGTCTCGTGCAAGCTTACCAGACCCCGACAATGGTCGACATGGTCACCCAATCTCAGACCATGATTCTAGGGAATCCAATGCCTCGGAGGAAACTTCGGCAGGCTCTATCTTTTCCTGGATCTCGTCCAAGGTAATTTTGGAGTGATCTTCAATCCATGTGATTGTTGCATTGATCTTCAATCCATGTGATTGTTGCATTCTTTTTTGTTTTGTTTTCCCATTTTCGGACTTTTGCTATTTTGTCGAGGTAACTAAGGTTTTGCTCCAAACAAGTGGTTAAAGTGAGTAAGCAGTTGGAGTGGTAGTTGGGGGTGTTTGAAAAGCATATGCTTTCTTCTTTGAACATAGTGAAGTAATAAGAAACGTGAGGCTCGGGGGTAAAGGTCGACATGGAAATTGTGGGATACTAGGTTGAGTTTAGTTCTAGGAGTCTTGGCATTGGAACCGTAGCTTTAGGGGTCTTGGTATGAACTGATGTACATGAAAAAGATCGGTTTTTGAATGTCTTGCACTTTTTTTTTTGTTGGGTATTTTGAGAAGGGAGGTGGGTATAGCGTCACTGTAACCTGGGGGCAAAGTTGGATTTGTTTTTCTCTTGCAATATGATGGAATCTACTCATTCTTCTTTCAGTGATAAGTGCTTCCTCGTCCTTTCCTTGACATTTTCTGTTTGCAACATGGGAAAAAAGAGTGGAATTTGGGGTTTGATTTGTGGGTGCAGTTTCTTGAATGCATGAGATACTAACGAAAATCCATCTGCAGAAAGTGATTCTTCTGATTGTTTAAGAAGAGGAGGGGCAATCTAATCGGGTCATTATTGTGAAGCAATTAGTCTTATTCTTGCATCTAGCTACTCGAAAACGACAAGCATGCTACTTATTTGCGTTTGAGGCGACTGATGATGGATGACGACGTGAAAAAGCACCCTGAACTGATCGTGCCGTTAGGATCCGAAACATCCTGGTCGAATCGGAAGTTCATCCCCGACTCTTGGACATCCACCCAAGCGATCAAGCGTATTCGTTTTGCTCGTGGAATGAGTACCTGCACTCTCTTGCGATCGCCGCCCGGAAGGTTAAAACCAATTTAAGTAAAGATAGTGAGGAGCAGGTGGGCCTAAATCCGGATGCATCGGTTCAGGAAAACTGCGAAAATCTTTAGTAGATCGGAGGTGGACCACGCGGATGATTCGCCGCCCAGTCCATTCGAAATTGAGTAGAGGGCCTTTTAACTTTTATTGGGTTGCTTGAAGATGGGGGATTCAGGCGGGACTTCCGGCTTCAACTCATCCATCATGTACTGTCATCATTAAGTTCATCCAATTGGGGATTTTGTCTAATCTAATGACGAATCAAAGATATCGGCACTGTACTGTTCTAAAAGGTAATATTTCAAAATTTGCTCCCAAAGGAGATGATGCTTTAAATCGAAATATTATCACCCGCCCGACAGAGGGCAATTAAACAAGAAAAAGTCGTGAGGCGTTGTGCGTGCGCGAATTGCTGACACGGTCACGATACACGAACGCGAAGTCGACGGCCGGAGCCCGGTGGTTCGTTCCCAAGGTGGTGGGGGGCGGACTGAAGAGGGTCACCGACGGGCCGTGGCGTGGTCGGACCGCGGCAGGATCACGTGCCTGTAGATTTGATAGCGGACACGTCGGAAAACAATAATTGAAAGAATCCGACAACCGAAATTCTTAAAAGTGAGGAGAAGGGACAAAACTAAAGCTCGCCCTTGCGGGGGTCCACCAGCAAGAAAGCTGAAGGTACGCCACCTCGTCATCAGTGCCATGGAGAATTCCCATCCCTTCTTCTACTTCAGTGACCAGTTCGACCTCCTGATCTCTCTCTCGTTCCTCCTCTCTGTCTCTCTCAAGTTCCATTCACACTTTAACAACACTTTCTCTTTGATTTGATTTGATTCGATGGAGGTTCCAACAAATTGATTGGCGCACTCCCCATTTTCAGCTCGCTCGCAGTCTGATCTCTCTCTCTCTCTCTCTCTTCTCTCTCTCTCTCTCCTGCTACCTGCACTATGGACTCCTCCTCGAGCAGCAGAGCAGATAATTGAACTCTTTGAAGCGCATCGAAGTCGGGAGCTACATCCGTCGCACCAGATTTCGGATTCTCTGAGGAGCATTTCTCTGCATGTTTTTAGCCGAAACAAGAGCGCCGGGCCAGGAACTCGCGTCTCCGGACATTTAGGTAATCTTGTAGCTCATTCGTTGCCATGCCTCTGGCTTTTTTGTTCGCTTACGGTTGGAAACTGGAGCCGCATTTCTCTGTGATTCAGGGGACTAGATTAGTGTTGCGTCAATAATGAGAATCAACCAGTGTCTTCCTGTCGAAGTCCCTGAAAATCTTGTTATCTTGTCGATGAGGCCGCGTCGTACTGATCAAATGATGGTTGGTTGGGTTCAGTGTGTGTTTTGGCCATCCAAGTTAGTGGTTCCTGGTTGTAATTAAGAATGTCAACTTCCCTAATTTGTTTTTGGTTGACCTACCGATGCCAACGTCATCCAATTTGTCCCCAATCTCATCCTGGACTTGTCCAGTGTCGGAGACGTGCGATGCTATGACCTTTTCGTGGGATCAACGGTTCCCACGGCCTGATCGATTTCCTCATACCAAGTCCCGACAGCCGACGCAGAGCCTGTTGGGCCCCACAGGCGACACTACGCTGAAACTCTACCTTACATGTCGCCATTGCAATTCCACTATTTCCATCCCCTGTAACGTATGTTCTATGCCTTTGAAGCCACGTCTATTAACCGTTGGGACTTGGGTTGTGTTCTTCCGGAAATTTATTAGAAAGCTTCCCATTTTCTCAAGGAACTAATGAGGCGTATGTTCGTTGGAAGATCCAAAGAAAAGAGGGTAACAGAGCCCCTGAAATTAGTTGACCTGTCTCTTTCACGAATACAAATTGGTTGCTTTCAAAGGGGTGGGTGATGGACTTGTATTCTAGCTTATTTCCCATTAATAAATTCCTTAAACGCCAGCAGTCTCCATCTAACTCTTATCTGCTGTCAGATAACTGTTCAGCATTGCCCTTGTTTGGAGTACATGTTTGTTTTGAAATCTTAGGTGACTCTCCTTGATTGGATTGTCTCAATCTATCATATTCTTCGCACAGGCTCAGTGACCTCCGCTTTCACTGAAGGAACATCTTCAGAAGTTTCAAGGCTCGAGAGTAAGTAGGTCTTCATGGCTTCAATTCAAATGCATTAGTCGAATATCGAGTGCAGCTAATTTATTTACTTATATAGTGGCACAATGAACTGTTGCTTTAATTTTCATCTTCTGAGACATGAGTCTAAATTTCCCAACGTCTCATTCTTACCTCAACCGTATTTGTCAACTAAACACCTGGAGTAGTGTAGAACTCATCACTACATTCTCATTTTCTTGTTTAATTGAGATCTGTCTGCAGGTGGGTTTCTTTCCCTCAATTAATGCTGTTTGTTTTCAGTTTGGAAAGATGTGTCTTGACGAGCCTCAAGAGACCTTGTTCTTGGCTGACCAAACAGCTTAACTTTCTGATGCACCATAGCCCCTCCATACTTTTAGTGACAGGATCGCATATGTGTACATGACTGCACCTGCATTTAAGGCATACAGTTGTGTACCATCATCTGTTGGACGTTTCTGGTTCCATCAATTACACCAAATAATTCATGCTACCTGTTTTCTCCACCATTCAATGGCGACCCACCACTATGTTCTATCGACTTTGAATATAGTGCAGGTTGATCACCTGCTTTCCGCTGTACATTGAGATGAATGAGCATTCCAAAGTGTTGGTTGGCCAAACATGAATTTGCATTCTTGTGCTTTCTGCAACTTCAAGTCATTGACTATGGAAACCCCTGGACACTTAATAATCTTGGAGTTCTGTATACACAACTTGTCTCGAGAAGATGTTGGAGTAATTCTCCCATCTCTATCATTTAGAGCTGGTCTCCAGCTCCCTTTAGATTTGCGTGGCATTTAAGAAGATTTTTGTCTTTGAAATTCTCATGGACTTTCACTTGGTTTCGTTTGCTAGTCACAGTGTGATAGAGACTTTCAATTTTCAAGTTCATTATCAGTTAAAATTGTGTCCTTTCTCTCAGATGAAGTGCTTTTGAATGTTATTCTTAGCCCTGCTTCTTATCTTCTTTGGACAGATTGACAATCTGTGATGAACTCTGACAAAGGAACATCTTATGGCTAATGAAGGATATATCTACTCATTAGAAGGATTTTCATGTGAAACACTGTTAGTATCGGTTTATTCCTTCAACCTTGTACTTAATAAGGGATGCTGTGTAGGGAGTACTCAATGAGTTTCTGATCTTTCACTTCACTCTTTAGGTTGATATAAATGAAGCTGTACAGGGAAGTTGCAGTTATTTGTCTCGCCAGCTTCCTCTCAATTCATCGTATTTTTTGTGGTTAGTATAGATACGTTGGACCATTGTTTATTGACTCTACTCTTGATCAAATGAGTGCTTGCTCTGTCTAAAATGTGGACATCCTTGGTGTCCTTCATTATGCATGCTTTTTTCCTTGAACAACTTTTGCGCAATATGGACCTAGTTATATTTTCTCCCTTTGAGAACATGGCAACTAAATTACCTCCATTAGTGACTTTGCTTAGAATTTACCTCTGGTTGTTGGAAAAGCCTATTTACATCATTCTTCTAGCTGTGGTGTTGATGGTGTTAGAACTGATTTACTTAGTGATTGCTGCAAAGTTAATGAATGAATGACTTTCATTTCCTAGCTAAATTTTAGAAAAGAATTAAAGTTCCTCTGATTAATGTAAACACAAATAATTTGTGGCAGCTTTGTGCTCTCTCCATATTGCTCATGCTGTCTATGATTTTTCTGTGGCTGACTAAATGCTACTAAAATTTGCAAAAAAAAAAAAAAAAAAACTGGCTACATAATCTCACTTTCAAATTTGTTTTTTTCTGTGGCAGATGAATCTTCTAATGCATTTGGGACAATCAAATGGACATGTGCATGCCTATTGGACCGAGGAAACCAAAACTCTTTTCTCTTATCAAACTGCTCTACATCCTGTAATTGTACTTCAGGTATGTTTCCTACCTTTCAAGGAAAAAATTGATCTAGAAGCTTTAAACTTATCTTGACGTTGAATTGCTTCTTAATAATGTTTGAACTTTTTTTTTTTTGGTCACCCAATGTCTTCTACCAAAGAACTGGTTTCTTCTTTGTTTGATTAAATTCTGGTAGAAGCTTTTGGCAGCTTACCGTTAGCTCTGGGGGGTATTCAATGTAGAGATTCTCATCTATTTTGGATGTGCGATTCTGTATGAATGTAATGGAATAAAAGGTTCTACCCTTTGGTAACCTTGGTAACCTTTATCTGTACAATGCTTTGAATCCTATGTGGAGGTTCATGAGATATATCTGTGGGTAACCGTTGACGAGATAATTTCAATGTCACACATTAGCGTTAGCAATTGTTACTTCTCTATTCGACAGGTACTTCTAATTCAGGAGCATGTTTATATTGTGGAAGATTTGTTCATCAAATGCTAGTTATTGTCTGATCTATGAGAATTCTAATGTTGATGTTTTCGAAACAGTACTGCTGCTCTACACATAGTCTCTCTCTCTCTCTCTCTCTCTCTCTCGTTGTACCTCTTTGCATTTCAACCTTTCGCTTGCAACTATGGATCCGGAGTGCCTAAATACTAGACTGCTGTCTTATATTTAATTGCTGAATCCATTGACTTCTCATGCAGCAGCTGGAGGAAAGAGTGAAAATATGTGGACATGCAGATGCATTGACATGTTTCCCAAAATTGCATCTGTGAACAATGATACCAATTGCTTCACAGCCTGTAATTGCACTGCAGGTAACACAACTGTCCTTTTCCTTTTGCACAATTGTTTGTTTGGTAGAAGAAGCCCTAAGCTTAAAAAAGTCAGGACCCCCTCCTTGGTTTCTGTCAATGGCTGTTGTCACTTAAAAATTGTATATTAGGATTATAGTTGGGCTGCAATCCCTCACATAACATTAGTCAAATGTTTAATTGAAGTCGCGTCACCCGAACGTGTAATTTCAATTAAAGTTGCAGCTACGACCAAAAGAAAAAAGCCACAGCCACACTTTAGCCGGTAGCGTTTAAAATGATATGGTACAGAACTTTATCTAGTTGTTTATATCAACAGTCAATACAAATTCCTAATTGGAATTGGGTGGCTGCTGCTGAAATTGCTCTTCACAGTTTTCCCCTAGACAACGAGGTTAGATTTCTTTTTACAGATCTGTGACTGTAAATACCTAAGGTTTGCTTTTGCAGAGGACTTTGACGACATCTAGACCTCCTATAAGTTTTCCTTAGATTCTACATTTTGTCATTTTCATACGGGCTTTTTTCTCCAATACCTTGATATGTTTCCCCAGATTGAGATGGTTTTCTTGTCCTGAATAAAAGACTTCTCTGGATTATGTATGAAATATAGAGCAAACATTCTGACAGACATTTTGTTCTTACCAGGTTCTCTTAATGAGGCACAAGCCTCAGATAAGCACAATTCAAGCAGAGCTTTCATAATTGTCCTATTAATCTGTGTCCTTTTCACAACTATCGCATTCCTTGCCTCGATCATATTCTACTTTTGCCGAAAGGAGAAGTCCCCAATCCAGTCACCTGTGTTCTCATCGGACAAAGAAACAAGTTGCAATAGTGCCACTAATTTAATCCAACATAAGATCTCATCAACTCGAGAAGCTAAAGTTAATGTTTCTTCCCCTATCAGTTCTTTCGTAGGTAAGTAGGTTGGTGATACTTTTTCATTATAGAAAAGAAGAGTTTGCTATTTGCTTTGATTTGACTCGAAGAGTAGGAGTTTGCTAAAATTTGTTCACTAAAGATTCTTTATTCATGCTGGTTACATGAGCACTCTGCTCTTGCTTGCTGTCATCCAATATTTGTATCTTCACTTTCAGGGTGCTTCTACAAGGCTGCATTCTTTGTTAAACACAAATCCGGAGCTGTACATGGTATCTTACTTCAGTTTGCATACTCTGAACTGGAACATGCAACCAACTACTTTTCCAGTTCTAATCTCATTGGACTTGGAGGAAGCAGCTACGTGTATCGTGGAGAGCTTAAAGATGGCAGAATTGTCGCTATTAAGAGACTTAAGCATGAGGAAGGTCCAGATGCAGACTTAAAGTTTTCAACCGAGGTACCTTGTCAATGCACAACAGTTTCTTTTTCGTCAAATTATAGGTCCTTTGGCATTCATAATAGATCTTTCTGCTCAGGTGGACCTCTTGTCAAGACTTCATCACTGCCATGTGGTGCCTTTGCTCGGATACTGCTCAGAAGTTCAAGGGAAACATGTTGAAAGGCTGCTGGTGTTTGAATTTATGCCCAACGGTAATCTAAGAGATTGTCTAGATGGCACAATAGGAGAGAATATGAGCTGGGATACCCGTGTTGGAGTTGCAATTGGAGCTGCAAGGGGTTTGGAGTATCTCCACGATGCAGCTGCTCCAAGAATCCTGCATAGAGATGTCAAATCTACAAACATTCTTTTAGATGAGAATTGGAGGGCAAAGGTGAGAATATCTTCTTGCATAATTGTAATGCTGATTTTTTTCTGGTTTCTTTTCCTTCTTTCTTTCTTTCTTTTTTTGCTTTTTATTTTTTTTTATTATATATATATATATTTTTTTTTTTGGGGGGGGGGGGGGGGGGCGTATTTTATCACATGTAGTGTGCATTAACCTTAGAATTGGAACTGATGATTCTAGTCATAAGTATAGTTAGCTTCTTATGGTAACCAAGGGGTAGCTTTTTTATAGATTGGTATGCCCCTTCTCACGCTATGATAACAACTAATTCATGCAGATAACTGATCTTGGTATGGCTAAATGTTTAAAAGCTGATGATCTACCCAGCGGTTCCAATTCTCCAGCAAGGATGCAGGGGACTTTTGGCTATTTTGCTCCTGAGTACGCGATTGTTGGGAGAGCCTCTCTCAAATCTGATGTTTTCAGTTTTGGGGTGGTTCTTCTTGAGCTCATCACTGGTTGGCAGCCAATCCATAAATCAACCAGCAAAGGAGAAGAGAGCCTTGTCATATGGGTAGAGTTACTATTATGTTACATATTATGCTGTGAAAAGCAGAGTTCTAAGTTGATTTTTCTTGCAGTAGGATCTTATGCGCTGGTTTTACTTCTGAAAACTCCATCTTCATCTTATCATAATTAGTCGAAGCCATCATAACATGGTTCCTTGATGTCTCTACTTCTATCATTTATAGCTGGGTTCCAATAATTGACTGGTGCCTTTTTTTAACTTCAATGGGCAATCATATGGTCATGTCTTCAATTTCATCATCAGTTCTGATGAGTTCGTTACATTAACAGATTAACTAGATTTCTCTCTATAATGTTGTAGGCTACACCACGCTTACAAGACAGTGGCCGAGTGATTGCGGAGCTGCCCGATCCCCGGCTGAAAGGAAACTTCCCCGAAGAAGAGATGTATATAATGGCTTACCTGGCAAAGGAATGCCTTTTATTGGATCCTGATTCGAGGCCAACCATGAGTGAGGTGGTTCAAATTCTTTCAACAATTGCACCTGATAAATCTAGAATGAGAAACATACAGGCCAGCCTTTCTCAGGTAATGACCCCTGTCAAAACTGCATGGATCTTGCATATGCCAAACATGCCATGCTACCGTTAGTGTTTTGTCTCTGGTTAATCCTGGTAATACGTTTGACTGGTTTGAAGTCAATTTATCATGAAAAGTCGTGTCTCATTACTTTGCCACTTGATGATCGTAGAACCCCATTTTTTGTTTCATTCCATTTTTGCATTTGCCCATCATTCCGATTGAATTTTCTTTGGTGCTTCTCTGATGTGCAGTGGTCTTCCAGCAGCATGAAATCTGATTTGATTACAGAAAGACATGGTGAACTGGTAAATAGTCCTATAGATAAGGAAGAGTTGAAAAGTATCGCGGCAAACGGGTTGTCCGGCTCATGTTCTCCATGTTCTCTACCGGTTGATGTTGGCCCAGATCCTTGGGTTGCAAGCAATGACAGCGATATTTCCTCCAATCATGTAGAGAGATTGATTCTTCTCTCCTCTAAAGCCAGGAGCTGGCGTTCCCATGAGGATGATACAGTGGACTTAGTTGAACCTCGGTTCGAATCCTTCTGCTTGGCGGCTGCAAGTCCCCTTGAGAAGCCACATTGAGTGGGTTCATGGGGATGAGAGCAGCAGTGAGTACATAAATTTCCATAACCCTGCGTTGCAATGTATCGGCTTCTTTTTGGCCTATGTGTTTATTGAGAATGCATAGGTTTACGAGATACATTAAGCTTCTCGTCTTTCCTTCCTTTTTTTCCCCTTTCCCTCTCAAAACATAGGATGAATTAGGTGGGTGGGTACCAACCTTTTTCTTTGTTGTTTCATGCTTCATCTAATTGCTTGTACAGAAGTTAAACAATAGAAATGCCAATCTCTTTTTAGTAAAAATCTGAACTTCGATAGGATTCTGAAATTGTGCCACTTTCTTGTAGATTTGTTATGTGAAAGATGCCTCGGAGTTCAGTGTCAGTGGAACATTGTCAATTGACTAACTAAAATGAGTTTAGTTGCGCAAGGGGTTGTCGGATGATTGAGGTGGAAAACAGACAGCTTTCTTCTTACAAGTTTTTCTCTTTGCTGACAGCTTTTTTGTTCCTCGAACCATTTTTCTGAATCCTTTGCTGCAACAGCTGGAAATGTGGATAATTTTCTAGAAAGTCCTAAATCTATTGTATGACGGTTAATTTCATTGTAATCTTTTTAACTGTGCTAACGTAGTCCTAAACCTTTTTGACAACCTACCAATTCGGTTATAAATCTTTCAATTATGGTAATTTGGTCCTAAATATTTTGACGATTTGCCGATTTAATCTCAAATCTTTTGATAATTTGTCAATTTTGTCATTTTTGCTAATATACGTTCAGGACTAAATTGACAAAACTGCAAAAGGTTTAGTACAAATTGTCAAAACTTCAAAAGGTTTAAGGCTTAATTGACTCAATTGAAAATTTTAAGGCTAAAGTTGCCGAATCGTCAAAAGGTTTGGGGCTAAATTGCCATAATTGAAAGGCTTATGATTGAATTGGCCGCCGCACAGTAGGTATCAGACTTTTCGGATGATTTTACCGCCCGAAAAACATGTGTATTGCATGCATAGCTTTGGCTAGCAATTAGACGTCATGACAGCTTAGATGAAAATTTGATCTAGATTCAATGACAGAGAGATAGATTGATCTGTCAAGACATTGAAGCAAATCAACACGACTCGTCGGCTATGAGTCCGGTCAATACTCCACATTTTTTTTAACGCAAACAGATCCATCAAGATAGCCTTGCAGGGCAGGTGCAGTAGGAACGAGACTTGTTGCTTGAGGAAAACGGGACAGAAAAAGAATGCCAGGATACTGAAAACTGATCTTCTTGCACAGATTCAATCCACGTCGCCTCGCTAGTTTTCTGCGAGTATCCCCAGTGCACATGCAATCTCAAGCCAGTCTTGTTTCATACGTTACTGGTTTGCTGAATACGTCCAATACCTGGGTAGTTAGTCCCATGGCTTGACTGGTAGATGAATACTCTGACCGGAGGTAAGTAGGAGCATTGGACTACCCCTTAAAAGCCATCATAACGTCTCTTCAAAGAGGAGCCTCATTCGCTCAGCTTCCTGCTCTTTGCTTCGGGAAAGTGCCGGATCTCTCTTCTGGGTCGGCCATGGATCCACCGCCACCGACGAGTGCGCCACTTCTGGCACCCGCCCCGCCGCCTGGTCCACCCGGGGGAGGATGCTTGGATTTCCTGTAAGATGATTCTTTCTTCACCACTCTTTTCGGACTCCACATGTTAATCGGGAAAGAAGAAGAAGAAATACCCAAGGTTCTAATGCATGCAGACTAGCATGAGACAAATTTGCTCATTATTGTTGATTCTTTTCTTCTTTCGTTGGCCTGCTGTGCAGCTTGTGGTTTCTGGGCTGCTGCGGCCTGTGCCGAAGCTGCTGCCCGCCGCTCTTCGAGCCCGGGCCTCCCCCGCCGTGAGGCTTTCCGCATTTCCAGAAAAAACCCGCCACAAGTATTTCAAAAAATGCAATTTTTTGGTTTGTACTGTTGAATTGGGTACAGAATTGTGCGTTGATTTGATTCCACTCTGCAAAGTGCTTAGAAATTGTGTTTCCCTAATTTACTCCTTTGTGTAGGTGTAGTAGCTCGGATCTTTCCGCCTTCCTGATTTGTTCGTCGCGCTTTCATGTCCAACTGGTGTATTTGTGTTAATAATACTGATGAATTCAGAAATCTCGAATGTGAGAATGGTTTGAATTTTGCAGACTTGTGCGATTTTGCAGAGAAATGGGCTTCTCCCAGTTTCATTGCTAGAAACAACTCCCAGAGATACGGATTCAATCGGCACTTTCATTCTCTAGTTAGTATCGGAACCGATCTTTCACCTAGTCACAATGCAACAAAATACAAAAAAATCTAAACCTAGCATGAGTTTAAACCATTCGACTCCGGATTCATCTAGCACTTTTGAACACGAACTAATACCAGTTGACAAATTCGACAGTGGCTCATCGAACGCTTCGACTTGCCGATGAGAGCGCAACCGTCGCCGCCGTTCTTGAAATTCTCGGAGTTTGAGAGAAACATCTAAAAGCTTGGGATTTCCCCGCCAACGTGCCAAGAATTGTGAGATGTCGCAATGGGATTGAATTTGAGACTTTTTAATATAAGCGAAGATCCGCCTCGAGATCACTCGACTTCGAAGCTTGGTCTGGCCGAGACGACTGATTACTTCAGATGGTCGAGTAATTACGGTAGCAATATTCGCACCCTAAATCGATCATGTTGCACGAATTGCACGCTCCTCGTAGCTCCAAGACTGATTAAACTTCGCCACATGAATTTTTCAAAACAGGACATCCGTTGTCCTTGGTGGAGACGACCTCAACATGAGATGGTCCCTGTTTTTCATTTATTCGATGGATTACTACATTTCGTGTGGGGCGCGGCGAGTGCTTGACCAAGTATTTTGTGGCCATAGTACATATCTTAATCAAGCCTAGAACGTCAAATCTGATAGGATCTATTCGGAAGTCATATGCGATTCACTATTTGTATGGATGGTATGAACCGCCGAAACAAGAATTTTTGAACAGCGAATGACCAGAGCTATTACTCACTACATCGAAATATTTCCATTAATAGAAGATGTCAAATGAAACTAAATCGATTCTTTTGTTTCATTTCCGAAGTCCTATTTTGGACCTTAGCTCCACGGCACAATACGTTACTGTTCAAACACGGAAGAATTGAAATCTTAGGTCGATATTTATGACCAAGAAGTATTGTATTCTCTTTCGACCTTCTCGAACACAACATACAGCTCTTTGTTGTAGTGCGTTCTCCAAGTGTGCTTCCAAATAAGATTTTATAGTGCTCTTATTTTTTTCAAATAAAGGTTTGAAGTGAACTTTATTTTAAGGAAGGGCTTGAAATGCTTTCATTATTTTAAAGAATGGCATGACTAAGCATTTTCGTCATTTACTTTTCTTTTTCTTTTCGTTTTTTCTATTTTTTTCGTTTGCTTTTTTTGGGTTTTTTTGGGGGGTGGGGTTGACCCTCACCTAGATTTGGCGAGGGGTGGCCTCACCTGTGGCCTGTCGAGGCTCGCCTTGCCTCGCCCCGCCCGCCCCGCCCCCTAGAAGCGAGGCTGGCCTCACCTAGCCTTTGCCTATGGCCGACCATCATCTAAGACCGGCCATCGATGAAAAGAAAGGAAAAAAAAGAAAAAAAATCAAAACTTATAAAATAATGAAAATATTATTGGTTAGGTCTTTATTTGAAATTTTTTATTATTATTTAGGGCTAATCAGGTAAACTAAGGGATTTAACTGAGATCTTGGGTCTTATCAACATAATTATGTCAGTGACTATTTTTAATGATATCTATGAACGAGGGCTCAGATCTCAAAATATAAGAGCGATGGCTTTTGTAATTGGGTCTCATAGCCACGATTTTTGTTTTTTTGTAAAAGGGTCAACGGCAATTACATTTTTTTTAAGTTAAATATTTACATGTTAAGTCCTATTCGTCCTTAACACTATTTTCGGATAACTAAAGAAAGGAGGACTTGAATTTACACATCCCCAAATGCTTACAAGCATGAGCAAGCTTCTAGCAATTTTCTCGGATTATTTCAATGTCTATGGGAGTCCATGACTATTCATAACTTTTACTTTGACACCAAAGAAGAGTTTGACCCAATATTTTATTTTTATCCTAGTTGATCTTGATTCGAAAACTCGCATCTAAATCCGAATCATGCCGTAGGCATTGCTGGTGTCCCAAACGACAAGTTTTGCGGCTTAATGAAAGTGTAGGCCCCTTCCTTAGTGCAA
Source organism: Psidium friedrichsthalianum (assembly GCA_019149425.1). Lineage (NCBI taxonomy): Eukaryota > Viridiplantae > Streptophyta > Magnoliopsida > Myrtales > Myrtaceae > Psidium > Psidium friedrichsthalianum. The sequence continues at coordinate 23,733 of JAGVVM010005314.1, forward strand.
ATACACAAAATGCTTGGCCTCCTTTACAATTTGACCCCTACATTCATTGAAGTTTCTATATCTCTCTCTCATATAAAGCAAATTCAGTAAAATCTTAATTAAAAATCCAACCTTTACCAAAAGCTGCACGAGTGTCTGTGGCCATAATTCAATCTAAAATAGAACCACACTCGGCAAGTGGCGACAAAAATGAACTAAATTGCAATCCGAACAATCATAAATTTGGTGAAGAATAAAAATCATAAGCCCAACTCACTTCCTTCACAAGCATAAACATGTGCCTTAAATTTTGACTTAATATTGCTTGGTGTTCATTATTACCGCGTCAACCTAACATACGAATCGGCGCATCCATATTTTCATTCACATCTCTTTGATTGTGCAAATAATTCGATATTATTTTCGAAACGTCACGGATTCTCACTTTCCTATCCATTATTTTGAGATGCATACGTGTAATTACACTTCTTTTTTATTTTAAATACTATTAAAATAGAAGAACATAAACGAAATTTGGGGGACTGTAAATGGAAGGACGGCATTTTCATTATTTTTTGGGAAAATTCCAAAGGACCCCAAGTGCTCACATTTTGTCAAATATGGGCCTAAAGTGGTCCTTGTTTTAAATAAATATCGAAAATGCTCTCATTATCTCAAATAAAGGCCTGAAGTGGCCATGACGATTTCAAATAAAGGCTTCACCTCACCGGCTGACCGGTTAAATAGTCTGGCTAATTAGGAGCATTTTTTTTTTGTCAAAATACACTTTTAACCAAAATTTTAGTTAAATTAAATTAAAAATTAAAATAACAACTAAAATTGAAGGGAAAAAAAGAAAACATAGGCGAGAAGGGGTTGCCCTCTCGCCTATGGCCGCCGTCCCAACACTGGTCTAGGGCAATAGTCGGCGGAGGGTCAGCCATTGTTACCCTAGATCAATTGAGGGCCACACCCGTCTCTCGAAACCTGGGCGAGGGCTGGCGACCCTCGCCTAGATCTGTGAGAGGGTCAAGGCCCTCTCCCTACTTTGGCAAGGGCCTGTTAGCCCTCGCCAAGGTGCCAGCGATCCCCCCAGCCATTGTCGCCATCCCACTGGTGTTGGGGCAGCAACCACAAGCCCCTATATTTTCTTCTTTTTATTTTTATTTTTAAATTTTTTTTGAAAAATTCAAAAAAGGAAAAATAAATAATCAAATAATTAAAAAAGTTAAATGGGCAAAATGTCCGATTTAACTGGTGAGTTAGGCTTTTTTTTTAGACTAATAAGATCATTTCAAGCTTTTATTTGAAATAATGTCCATTTCAGACTCTTATTTGAGACAATGATGGTATTTCAGGCTCTTATTTGAAGTAAAGCCAATTTTAAACTCTAATTTGAAAAAAAGTAAAGGCACTTTGAGCCAATTTTTTGAAAATTTTCCTTTTTTTTTTTGGGTCGGAGGACAGCATTATTGAAGAGGCGGGAGGTGAGTGAGGAGAGGAGATCATTGAATGTGGGGGGGTCATCCGGATGTCGTGGATTCGAGGCCTTCCACTGTACAAACAAAAAGAGCTGGTTCGGGCCGAGATCTCGTTGGCTTGTCCGCCCTTTTTTTTTATAAAAAAAATCTTTAATTCTCCATCGTTCCCAGAAATAAATATACAAAAATAACATTCTAGGCCCCTCCCCCCCCACTAAAAAACAATTGCATAATTCGGTGGCTTGTGCTCGCAATTGGGGCGACTATTTCAATAATCCGTAAATCGAGGGACTCATGGAGAGTCGTCTCTTCGGGCAGGAAGTTCCCACCGCCAATCGGACGAGGACGAGGGAACATCGAATTGAATTGGAGGTGGGGCCCGGGGGACCCACTTCCGGCCTGGTTGGATAACCAATCCCACCAACCAGTGTCGCAAACTGTCATCCACTTCGTTCAATTCGCGGGAGAATTTCTTTGCTTTTTCGAGAGTTTCGGACCATGCCCAGACCTCGCGCTTATCTGGGTCTTGTCTCGATTTCGCGTTCTTTATTCGCCGGATGGCGTACAACATTTTTTGGTTCGAGTCAGCTCCAAGGGGCGTGATGATTTAGAAACCTTCACCCGAGATTGGTCCGGACGGACGGAAGCGAAGGACATCTACCCAGAACGAACGTTAATGGCGGATGATTAGAATAACAATGGACATCAACGACCAAAAGGGATTGCTACTTCTTCTTAAGAACGGATTCAACGTGGAAACAGCAAGATTTTGTCATTTTGTATGTCGAATGGTTTGGACTTTTGAGTTCTTGCCCATGTTTTGCAACATGTTTGTTCAGAAGATGATATTACGACGCGTTCCTCTCGCATCGTATCCGGATGGTAAAAACAAAAGGTTACATGCTGGCGAAACTATTTCGCGGCCAGCTAACTTATCGTGTTAGAAAGATAGGTCTAATGCGGTTGATCCTAGAAATTGAGAATCGGCTTTAACGCGCCTGTCTCTTCCGTAACCTCGTACTTGTTACCCGTCTTAATTACGAATTAACTGCCTAAACGTGCCTTAATTAACAGAGGAGAGATTTATGTAACCCAGCGGAGCGCGCAAGCAGCAAGCTCTGACGCTGATGAAGGTCGGGCGCAGAGTCGAGGTTCCGTGGGTATGCGCATCAAACTTAGTCAACTTTTGATCTTTTCAAAAGAAAAAAGAAAGCCACGAAGAAAGAAAGCCACGACCCAATGATTTCTTTTTTCTTTTTGTCACCGTTTCTTTTGTCCTTGTTCGCATTTGTCTAATGATCATGTAATAAAAAAAAAAAAAAAGACAAAGGCCAGCTTTTTAAATGCCGATGGATCAGGTGCGTTGTCATTTTCTCGAAATTCTGAAATTTCTAATTGAGGGGTTGCCCAGCTCTTGGGTCGTAAGCGTTTTAGCGTTTGAAACCAGCGACGATCACAAGGAGGGTCGGCTTTGTAGTGTTCGCGAACATTGAAAGTGGATCCTCGCTTCCCCATTTTGCCAAAGCTTCCACTTTTGGCATCTTCCTTCGCTGCTCCAATCTCGGAGTGGAAATGGAAAATGCCATTCCAGATTCTTTCTGAGCTGATCTCTATGCCTTCTTAGTGAAATTCGATTCTGCAAGTTTGTGACTTTCATGGTGTCAGCTACCGAGAAAAGCAATACCCTTGCGAGCTCTCTCTCTCTCTCTCTCTCTCTCTCTCTCTCTCCAGTTCATGCTTGATTACCAGACTGAGGATTTTGAATTTTGATGTCAATCTGAGTCTTGAATTGATTGGCTTGTCTTCTTTTATAGGCCGAAGTGTGTTTCTTGTCGAATTTTTTTCTTACTGCAAAGTGGTTGGTTTCTGTGTTTTCTCATTCAAGTTTTTTGCTGTCCTAGGATCTGGGGTTAGTTTTCAGTCTCTGTGCAATTTGCTCTTTTTCCCTTTTTAGGAGAAGTCATGGTAATGCGTGATTCATTTCAGGCTTAAGTTCTGCTCATTGCAAAGTTCAAGATAGACCAAAATGTTTCCAACTTGCTGGAGTTCACACTCTAAAGAGTATACAGGTCACATGTTTTGACTTACGCTCTGTCACGGAAAGGCGTTTTAAGTCACAAAATGCTCAGACCTTCAAGTTGCTGCATCCTGAATTTTCTTTCTTCACATGATTCGTGGCCAAAGACAGCCATACAAGGGCTTTTGAGTCTTGTGGCTTCAAGGGCATCCCGAGTCACTTTCTTCTGATTTCACAAGTTGACAGTAGATGCTTGTGAAAAGGAAAGGGATGGTTCATTGATCAGTACATAAATCAAGTCTTCTTGTATGTGAGATTTCCGCGATCGATTGCGGCTTTCACCAAGGGACAGGACGTGTACTCGAGCACTATGGGATATGATAATTCAAGATCCGTCAGGTTTGTCTCTTCCTGTTTCCCGAGTCTGTGCCAAACTCTTGCTTTTTTTTGGATTCTGAATAGTGAATACCATAATCAATTGAATTGCCAATCTAGTACATGACCATTTCTTAAGTAGATTCAACCTTCAATACCTAACATTCACTCTAAAACGACCAGATTTCAAGAGGATCATCATCCAGCAAAGCTCCCTATGGCGAAAGGCGGTGGAATCAGTAAACTGAACTACAAGATTAATGGCAATAAGCTATATGAGCCAACAGCCACGCCTGAGAAAACAGGGAAGTCCCTGAAAGCAAAGTGCTGCTAAGAGTGTTTTTCCGAGGATACGAAAGATGTGTGAAGCGAAAAGATATTGGATTCACTCGAGGACGGACTCATTCACGGTGAGAACAAGATTTTCTTGTTGGCAGTCTTTGATTTCTCATGTTTGTGACCCCCTCTTCTTTTGTATTTGCTGTAGTTTGGGAGGAACAGTGCATATTGAGATAGGGATACCACTAGAAAAAATGTTACCGCTTACTTAGTAAGGTCGGTGGGCCACGATGTGTTGTTACGTGATCAGGAGTTGCATTCACGGGTTTCGTACAGCTGCTATGTCGCGCCAATTCCCGAGTCTTCGGGAGAGAATGAAATTTGGTTATTGAGTCGTCGAAGATCACCATCAAGGGTATTTGCACAAGGACTCTGGATCGATCTTCTGCTGCCTTACCACTTCCTCAGGTGGAAATCCAAGAATTCTAGTACAAGTCATTCTCTGGCATGCTGAAAAACTGACGCGCACAATGGCTTACGTTTTTCCATTTTCTATCTGTTCAGGTGCTGTATGGCTTGTTATCCCCATCTCAAGGGGTTCAACAATGACTAACACAAAAACTTCCTCCGTTTTATCCTAATCTTTCAATATATCCCGAGACTATTTCTTATATTTCCACTATCATCGCAAATCGTCAAGGCTGTGGCGTCACGTCACGGAGGACAGCATGGCCGGAGCAGCTGATAATACTAATGCTTTACATTGTTGGCAAGCCAGTGAAGTGCGAAAAACAGCGAAACCCATAAGCCAGTGTTCCGTGCTATATAGAGTGCTATTCCATTGATAGCTGGAAGGAATGTTTAGTAGTTGATCTCTGGGACATTCATAGATCTCTCGCTGCCATCTTTTATTTAACGATATCCCATTTCAAATCAAGACTAATTTTCAATTCTGTTAATGCTCTTCTGCCTCATTTTTAAACAGGTTTAGGAGCATGTTGGTACCTGTTATCAAGAAACGACAGGAGGCATGTGGAGAAAAGTATGCGATGATCAGAAGCCGTCTCGTAGAGCACGGTTTCTTCGATTAGCCCACAACACCCACCCACACCCATCCCCCCCCCCCCCACCACCACCCCCCCCCCTCACCCAAAACCCCCCCCCCCCACGACCCCCCCCACCCCCCCCCCCCCCCCCCCACGCCGGCAAATGATGTCAACAGGACCGCCTGGGAGACAGTCAGAGCAATCTCTCTGGCTTATGCAATCCCTGAGTGGTTCTTATGATTTCAGGCATATTATGGGCGATGCAGTGACATCAGAAAGTGACTGGTCTCTGTTCTTTAAAAAAGTATTTTAGTGACTTTGGTGGGGCATTGAGGAATTCTGAGAGGAGAAAGATAACAGGAGATTACTACTGTTTTTGGAATACTAGTTCGTGCCGAAGTCTCTTCTTGTATGCTACAAGGTTTCGTGTTTCGAACATTGTGTATGATCGTGCTCTAACGTTCTCGACCCGCTTATGGGATAACATCTTAAACTTTTCTCTAGATGCATGATTATATCTGAAATTTTAGCACTATGGTTGGAAGCACAGATAGAGTTGCCCAAGAATGCAGTCTCTTCTTTTTCTATTTTTACATCTATGAATTGGATATCATTCTTGTTCGACTTACTTCGAGTTCAGGTTGATGATCTTTGATTGCAATTGCAGTTCTTTGGGACACAAAAATCTTAACGAGCAGATATGTGGGAGAGAAAATTATTTTTGCGATAATCATATGCGGACTCTAGGGGGACTGGTTCTTTTGGATTTGCTGATTGGAAATATGCAAGTAAGAATGTGAATGACTCACTGTTTGACTTCTCTCATTAATCTACACTGTGTTTTCAGTTACGAAAAAGAAAATATATAAT
>JAGVVM010005315.1:0-21188 GCA_019149425.1 Psidium friedrichsthalianum
CCTCTTTTTTCTTTTCCTCCCCAATCTTCGCCTCTACGCTTTTGCATCTTCTCCCCGCCTTCCTCCCGGAGCGGCCCTTCCCCTTTCGGCACACAGCTGTTTTTGAGCATTTCAGCCAGGGAAACGCGCAAAGATCTAATGAAAAAGTAGGTCTCAAAGCATCATGCAATAGTAATGCCACGATCAAGGTCCAAAATTAGACTGTTTGGAAGAAAAAACAAATGATTTGGAAAAACATTCTAACGAAAAAAGAGTGTATCGCATAAAATGAAAGAGATGAGTTGTGCCGCTTAAAAAATTAAGTACGTGTTTTGAATGTCCAGCCCCACAAACATAAGCTGATAGGTGAAGGATACCACAAAAAAAAAAAATTCTGATCATTTACAAAAATATTGCCGATAATCGAAACTTTTTCAATTGACCTATATTCAGAGCTATACAAATAATCATTTTTAGGGAAATGCTTTTCAAAATTTCCATTTTTGGCGACACAATTCGAGCCGGAGACCAATCGAAAAGAAAGAACTAATTCTCACTACCAAATTCCCTCCTATGAGATATTTCAAATTTTGAAATGAAAAGGAATTATCTACTCTACGATCGAGCATCTAAAACTTCCAATATTTTGTTCAATTTTGTTACGACACGCAAAGGACAATAAATGAAAGAATAAAAAAGTAGGAATTATATTAAAATAAAGTGTTATTTAGAGCAAATTCAGAAGAAAAAAAAAAATCATAAGAAATTGGATTAATACGTTAGTGGTCCCTTTTGCAAAAATTATTGGCACTCGCTGCTGACGGACCACGTGTGACCATCGCTGGTGTCCACACAAGGGTATGATGCCCTCATCGGCGATGGCCTCACCAAGCGGCGGGGAGGGCCAACAACCTAAACTACACCAAGTTATATGCGTCCTTTAATTTTTTTTATAATAAATTAGTAATATTATTGTATTCTTTAAACTCGAAGAGCGTCAAACTAGCTAAAGCTGTATTTGAAATAGCCTTACATGATTGGTTTTATATACATAATTAATATGAGCCAAATTCCGGAAAGACTGTTAGGTGTGTTTGGTTCAGTTTTAGGGAAAGTCTTTAGCTAAATGCAAAGGCCTGTTTGGCTTAAAGAGATTTGTGGATCCTATATTTGGAAAGCCAACCTATGGTTGTTCACTCTTGTTCTTCCTTCACTGAGTTTATTATTTCAACAAAATTAAGAAATCAACAGCACTAACATCAGAAACTAATCGTTGTCAAAATCAATAAATCTAAAACCCCAATGAGCTCATCGCAGCGGGGGGGTGGGACTCCTAGCCTTCACTATTCACCAACATCACAACACCAAGCCACCAACTCCAACATTCACAGTCAAGCGGACACTCCCTCGAAGGCCCAAAGCCCCTCGCGAAAGCTGAACCAAATGCACCCTTCGATGGATTAACTCAATCTTCTCCCCCGCCGTCGCCTCTCCTTTCAAAGCAGTCCCTTCGCTTCTCCAAAACACATCCCCTTCTACATCAATGCCGCCTTGCCACTTCTAGCGAGCCGTCTGTTTTTCCTGCCAAAGCGGAGGCCATTTCGACTCACTCGGATCGGTATGCGTCTGAGTCATCCCGACCTTCGAATGAGCTATCTGAATTTTCGATTGTTACGTCCGTCTATTTCGAAAACGTCTTACACCAAAACAGCAAGTGCAGCATCGTTCTTCTCCAATGCGGATGGCTGAAAACCATTGATGAGAAGGTCAAAGTAACCAGCACTTACTTGGCGACTCAGTTGATTAGAATTACCAACACAGCCATGGGCCTTCCGATGAGACGTCGTCATTCGCGTGCGGGTCTCCTTCTTCTTGCAAAACAACAAAGCGCAAGAAATTCTGCTGAACGATATAATACCAATCTTACTGGCCAATTTCGCGACCCTTGCTGGCCACTTAAATGACACTAAAAAAGGGAAAAACTTACAAAGGGAAAAGATAGGGAAATATAAGACAGAAATGAAATAAAATTCAGAAAAAATATTGTAAGAATTTGTCTTCATCGGAAAAAGTAGTCGGATGGACTAAAATAGCACAAATGTAAAAGGGTTTATGATTCACTTGAAAAAAAAAATTTAAAATTGAATTAACACACTTATAATATATTTAAGATTTTTTTTTATAAATTTCTCCATCGAAAGCTGATGTTGAAGCAATCCTAGGCATTCTAGCGTTGCCAAATCTTGAATAGTTTACGGTGTCACTAGAAGAACTTAGCTCACCCTTAAATCTCGCTAAAATGTTTAATCCTATTGCCGCGATAACATTTACATATTACGAAAAATGACTACTTGTTACGTCTCTCAATATCAATAATGATCTTCTTGAACCCAAAACTCTAGCAACTAACCTATCGACGCTCTTGTTGATACGCTACAACTGATCCAACACAAGCAACCACAGCGCAAGGATGGCGCAACCAAAGAAGATCATCGATGCAGGGAGTATTTTAGAATTTCAAAGTGACTTGTCGTGGGTCAATTGAGGCGCAACCAAAGAAGATCATCGATGCGGGGAGTATTTTAGAATTTCAAAGTGACTTGTCGTGGGTCAATTGAATACTTCTACTTCCAATGCATTTACCTCTTCTCGCATCAACTTTGCTTGCATGATGTGGAGAGTGCATGTCTTTTTGCCCTTTGCTACTACTATAGAGCCTTTAATTAATTTTCATTTGCCATCATAGAAGGAATTGCAATAATCATCGTCATCTTTGGTACCCTTGGATATCAAGTGAAGTCGAAAATTTAGAACATGTTTCACATTTCTCAGAAGCAAATTACATCTCATATCGGTCTCCAAATAAATATCTCCTATGCCGATAACCTCAGAAACATCGCTATTTCCCATTCTAACACAACTGAAGTCACTACTATGATAAGATGTAAAGTAGTCACGCCGTAAGGTGACATGAAAAGAAGCTACAAAATTAATAACCCAGCTAGAGTCTTAGCATGTAATATTTACACAACCGTCGTCAGAAATGAACACAATATCGCCATTAGGTGCAACTGCGCTGTAACCTGTTTCTCTTCTTTCTTTTATTTTCATTTCTATCATGAGATTTGTCTCTCTTTGGTAGCCAGCATTCTTTAGCATAATGTCTCATCTTTCCATAATTGTAACACTTCACATTTCTCCTCAACCTTAACTTTGACTTTCCTCTTAACTTGCTCATGTCATTACTTTGAAACTTTCTTGATTGGCTTCTTGCTATATATTTTCACAACAAGTGCCTCCGATCTAGAAGTATAATTCAAGTATTTTCTTCTTATTTCTTCATTGAACAAGCTTTCTTTAACTATGCTCATATAAGCGGACCGTAAGGAGCCGAATTGTTTAACACCACAACCAAGGTGTGCCAACTATCAAGAAGAGTACCAAGCAATAGACATGATTGCAATTTATCACCAAGGTCAATCTCAAAATTTGTCAATTGATTTACAACATTTTGAAATTCACTCAAATGCTCCGACATGCTACTTCCCTGCTTGTATCTCAAATTCACAAGTTTTTTCATTGAAAAAACTTTATTTTGTGGAGTTCTCCTTTCATAGAGATCTCGTAATTTTTTCCACAAAGTATACACCTTCGTTTCTTAAGCAACATGGTGAAACACACTATCATCAATCTATTATCGAATAAACCCAACTATTTTCGATTCATTTTCTCCCACTTTTTGTCTTCCTTGTCTCCTTGAGCCTCATTACCATCGATAGGATCAAACAAATATTTGTAATATAACATGTCTTCCATTTGAGGCTTCTATATGGAATAATTCAAAGCATTTAACTTAAACATGGTGCCACACATATCCTCCATTTAACTCTAGAATTTCAACACTAGCTTTGATACCACTTTATTGGAGAGAAATGAACAGCACTTTGCCACAAAACTAAATCAATCCAGGATAAGAAAAATCTCTCCCTAAAGCTAAATTGACTTAATCCAGTAACAATCAATAATATATATCTAGCAAACACAACCTCACAACATGTGAATATGATAACGGAATGATAAGGAGATAATACACCAAGATTTACATAAAAAGCCCAAAACAGAAAAAAATCATGGATAGCCCAAAACTTCTACTAATCACCAAAAAATAGTAGCTACACAAAGAAGTTCCTCTCTAGTCCCACATTAAAAGCTCAATGTCAAGAATATAAGAGCATTTTTCTCATCATAAAGGTGGAACAATATAAAAGGGAAAAAGAAAATCCTAATCGCGATTGAAAAATTTGAAAATGAATCTCATCAAATAAAATCGATCAACTTGTAGACCTCAGCCTCACTAAAATTTAAGCTAATTTTGTCAATGTTTGCCCTTGAAATCGAGACCGCAAAGTTACACCCATTTCTCCTTCTCTTCGTCTCTCTCGGTTGCTCGCCTCACTAGACACATGCTCTCCTTCCCTGCTTTCAACTTTCTTGGGCACTAAGTCAAGGCCACCCCAACTTCTTTTGTTTTTCTATTTTTCTTTGCTTTTTGACCTTTCTCTTTTTTTGTCTTTTTTTATTTTGTTTCTATTCTTTATTTGCTAGGTGGCCCCCACATGAATGTACGATGATGTTGGGAAAGTCACTTTCTCCTGGTCTGCCGCTTCTTTTCTCTGTCTGAATTTCTTTCGTTCTTCTTCGAAACTAGGAAAAGCTCCACTCTTTTCTGCAACCTCCACGATCTTAAGTGAGTCTATCGTTCTTGATCTTTTCCTGCTTCCAATTCGCAGTTGCGCTTTGATCGCCCAAAGCATCCGCGATTCAGGATTGTGGATTGTGATTTCCCATTCGAGTTGGCGTCTGTTTGCTGAGCTTCCTTCAATCTCTCGCTGTTTTCGAAGGGAGTGGGAAGTATGTCGTTTGTTGGGTTACTGCAGTGCGTCCTCTGCTGTGAAGAGGAAGACGTTTATGACTACCGCCAAGCTCAGAGAGATCTCGGGCATCGCGATCCTCTGCTTGATCGAATTCGCAGCGCCTTTGGTTTATTGCCCACGCATCATCATCGAGAACATGAATCGCGATCAGAGGCTTCACAGTCACGGCTCTGGAGCACCCACAAGCCATCACCTCTCAAATTCACGTCTCCTTCCTCATCATCCTCCCTTGCCATGTCGTCGTGCACGATCCAATGAGCAGAGACCCCATCAAGCCTAAAAATGAGCCAAATTTGACCAGGACGGTCGGTGGCTTAACCCGGTCTTCTCAGGTCACATCTCCTTTCAAAGCAGTCACTTCGGCTTCTCCGAAACCATCCCCTTCGGTATCAAAGCCGTTGACCGCCTCTTCTAGTGATCCGTTCGTTTCCCCGGCCATACGGGCGGCCATCTCGGCTCACTTGAATAAGAATGCGTCGAAGTCATCTGAATGTTCAAATGAGCCGTCTTTATCTCGCTTGCTACATCCTTCTCTTTCAAAAACATCCTCACCAACTCCACAAGCGCAGCAACGTTCTTCTCCAGTTCCTAAACCACATAAATGGGTCGAACGAGCAGTTGTTTCGGAGATCAAACCGCCACCAATTCCGCTCACTCGAATCAGAATGTAGCAAAACAGCCTCGGCCTTCTGATGAGACGTCTTCATCTCGTGTGCAGTCTCCTTTGTCAAAAACAACCATGCCTACCCCAAAAGCGCAAGAACGTTCTGCTAAACAATATAAGCCAGTCTTACGTGCAGTTTCCCCACTTTCGCCGAATCAGCAAAGGAGACTGTTTATGTTCAGAAAGATACTTCCCCTATTTACAGCGTCCCCGAGGATATCGAGGATTTGATAAAGCGAGACATTGTGCCAGGGGTTCTTCAGAAACCACTGTCTCCATCGACCTATAGGGACTATTTTGCAGCTCTTCTATATGCGGAGGACGTCTACGTTGAGGTAACGACAACGCCAGACGATTTAATGTTTTTATTTTGCTGTGCAGATTCTTGTGTAATGTCAGTGCCACATGTGACATTGACAGTTTGGTTAGAAAGATTGGAATCTCCATCCTCCCCATCTTGTATGATCTCTTGCGATGTGAGAATGCAATCAAGTGAAGTGGATGAAGTCGGTAGCAATAATTGTTAGCGATCGTTCGTTCTTTTATAGGCTCATTATGATAGCTGCTAGCCCTCAGTAATGTCACGACCTCATTTTACAGAGAAATTTTGAGCTCCAAAACTTGGCCAAACCCATGTTGACATGGTGTTGGGTGTGAAATCGGTGGATTTTATTTCATCATAGTCAACAACATTACCCAAAACAAGCATAATCTCCATTCTCCCAAGGATGTATAAGCATTTAATTACCCGCCTCAGACTGAATGGCGTTTCCAGATTTATGTGTGCGCTCATAGTGGGTTCGACCCTCTTGTACAATCAATCATCCGAATGGTAGTGACTGCAAATAGTTGGATCTAGAGAGGCAAGAGAAGAGGAGACGTGTCGGAGAAAATGCAATAAGGGGAAGAATAGTTGGGACAGGGGTCTTGACAAGTTTAAATGTGCAAATTTTGTGAGCTCGACTCATGTATTTCTGTGTCTATGCCATGAGATGCTATGAGTACTCACTTTGAAAGATTTTAGATCAATTAGCTTCGTTAACTGCTCTTACTGTGTCGCAGAAACCTTCATACGTTACCGGTCATGCTCACTTTGGATTCACAAAGTTGGAAATCGCCTTACGATTCTATCGTTTAAACGTAGCATGCTGAGTTTCTCTGTTGACTTATTGAGTTTTGGTAATCTTCAGCTGCTTCGTGGCCATGGAAATGAGATTTTAGTTGAAGCTTTTTGATCTGCTATATTGGGCTATTTAGCAGTGGAATGTGCACAACACGTCTGCTTTGTCATGCTTTCCGGATTGAGAGAGAAGCTCGTTTTAGCTTGTCTAAACACGTGCAAAATTGACCTTCAATGCTCAAGTAAGGAGATGTGGCTCTGATGCGGACGAAGGTTAAAAGGGGTATAAAAAGAATAAAAGATTAAATTGGAAGGTGACTACAAACAAGCCTCGAGGATGTAGGTCTTGCTGAGGATTTGCGATGAAATGTAGCTCAATTGCTGTTGTTTTTGTTGTCGTCACTTTGCTTATTCAGAGACTTGGAGGTTGATAGAACCAACTTGTTGGTCTAACAATCATTCTTGTATTTGAATCAGAAATGGACTGATTTCATTCTGAAGGACGTCATTTTGGAGCTGCATCAATTGACTATTTACGACGATGTATTGGACAATGATTCCTCTAGGGAGAAAACTTTTGTCAAATTCAAGATGGAATCTGTACCGGCGCGTCGACCCTTCCTTCTATCAAGGGATTTTGTTTTTGCAAAGCCCCTGGACGAGAGAGATACAAAGTTTCAGGTTAGACATTTCAAGTACATTTAAGAGTAATAACGATGTTTGAAAATGCCATATTTCATCTCGCCCATCTGCTTGCTGATTGTGCTTTTGCATCTTGCTTTTCCATGGTTCACTCTTGATGGTAAATGAACGGCCATTTGGTGGCACCAATTGCTTTACTATCAGTGAAATTTGTTCTGATCACCGAAGCATCGGTCTAGTTGAGCGCTGAAAAGTACAATGGTCTTCACGATGTCATGACTTGATTATGATATGATTGCGAGCAATCTCGTTCCAGTGCGAAGTGTCATGGCATCCATGAAGGCATACGCAACCCTCTGCGCAGATGCATGCCCACACTGACGAGCATAGGCATGTCACTTGCAAAAACGGCGTGGGTATACACATCCATGCCTCTCTTAGAAGTTGACCTTTCCTGCGTTTAATAAAAATCGGGTTACTTGATATGTCGAATTTGGCTATTTGTCTGTGCAACACCTCATATTCAAGGAGGGGCTGGAATAAGGAGTGGCTTGTGTTACTACAGAGGAGCCATTTTAGTTTGTATTGTTTCCATCGATAAGAAACGGATATAGACTCTTTCATTGCTATTCTTTTGCAGAGTCTCGCAGCAATCTCGGTTAATTTTTTTCCTGTTCAGTGTCATTTGTACTCCTTCCCAGTATTAATCAAAATTTGTCATAAAGCAGGGTTTTGTATATCGAGTGGAGAGGAGTTCCATCGTCTTAGCTGAGTTTGGAGATGATTTTCACTCCCAGCATCATTCAAGCAGCAGATATGACATCAGCTTTTCTTTCAATAGAGTTTGCTTGAAGAGAGCTCATCAAGCAGTTGAAGCGGCCACTGATCCTTCCTTTGGCAACTTCCTTTTCCCCATATGTGCAACCAGACCTGATTTGTTTGCCTTACCATCTCTCTTTTTTTCAAATGACGTGCTTTACTCGGAGCAAAGATCCGCAATCCGTCAGATTCTAGCTCTCAAAGGTTCAGCACCGTTTCTCATGGAAGGTCCTCTTTGTACACGCGATCTAAGCCTATCAAAGGCCGGAGTCGTGGTTAGGGAAGCTGTGTCACAAGTATACCGATGCTCTAAAGATCCTAGGATTCTTGTGGCTGCACCTACAAACAAAACATGTGATGTTCTGATGAGAAGCTTGAAGAAGGAAATCCCAGATTCCGAGATATTTCGGGCAAATGCCGCATTCCGTGAGCTCGATGGCGTGCCTGATGACATTCTACCTTCGTGTCTTTATAAAAAGACAAGCGACTGTTTCGCTTGTCCCCCACTCCAGCAACTCCGGAAGTTCAAGGTTATATTTTCAACTTTTGTGAGTAGCTTCAGGCTACACAATGAAGGCATCAACGCAGGACACTTCAGTCATATTTTCCTCGTCGATGCATCGTCCACTTCCGAGCCGGAGGCAATGATTGTGCTAGCCAATTTGGCCAACGAGGATACAACTGTTATAATCACTGGCGCGCGGGGAAATCGCTCAGGGTGGGTGCGATCCCCAATTGCTCGGAAGAATGGTCTCAGGATATCTTACTTTGAGAGGCTCAAAGAATTCACACCGTACAAGGAGCTCGACCCTAAATTCATCGCCCCGATTGGACCCTGAGTTGGAATCAGATGAAACTAACGGCTGCCTGTCCTATCGAGTATCAGTTGCTTTTCGACACAAGCTCTGGCTACTTCAGAATGCTCTTGATGTGCTCTGTTTTCTCATTTTCCATGTTTGAGCTGAGTCGCGTGAGAAGGGGATTGAAGTGATGTAGGTATCGATATGTGTACAGTTTGCCCTTAATAAATCTAGTAGGTTGGTTTTTCGTTTGTAATTCAGTTGTGAAGTTCCCTTTACATGAATTTCACAGCTTTCTCTTCTCCTATTCTCGAGTCTCATTCAAATTAGTAAATAGCTGTTTCCTTTGAATTTCTCTCCTCTAGTTCAGAAGCCGTCGATGTCTAAAGTTCGCATCCTCAAGTTTGACAGAAGACGCAGTACATGTCTCGCGCCTTTTAGCTAGGAATGATACTGCAATGTGGCAGAAAAATGAGATTGGATTGATTAGTGGAAGATCACAGGATGATTGTCAAGGCGCATATGCATGTGTCACGGGCCGGTTGCAGATGGTCGGTGTCACATGCATGGCACTTAGCTTGAACTGTATCAAAGGAATTCCTTGAATTTATAATGCAACATACAATCAACCTCGTGTTAATTTTATTGGGGAGAAACCGGCGGTACTTCGCCACCAACTAAGTAAACCCAGGATAAAAAAATCCCCCCCAAAACTACTAACTTAATCCAGCAACAACCAATAATATATATCCATCAAATACAACCTCACAATATGTAAATATAACAATGGAATGATAAGGAGACAATACACCGAGATTTACATAAAAAAATCAAAACAGAAAAAATCACGAATGGTCCAAAATTTTCATTAATCACCAAAAATAGTAGGTACATAAAGAAGTTCCTCTCTAGTATATTAGAGGCTTAACATCAAGAATACAAAATTATTTCCTCACCATAGAGGTGGAGCAAAACAAAATGGGGAAAGAAAATCCTAACCACAATTGAAAAATTCGGAGACAAATCTTAACGAACGGAACTGATCAACTCGTAGATCTTGGTTTCACGAACATATACTAAAATTTAAGTCAATTCCATCAACGTTTAACCTTCGAATTGGGATTGCAAAGTTGCAACCACATATCCTTCTCTTCTTCTCTCTCGGTTGCTCACCTCACTTGGTTGAGAGACACATCTCTCCTCTCCTTTTTTTCTCTCTCCTCTCCTGTTTTTCTCTTTCTCAGGCACTAACTAGAGGTGTCCATGGTCCAATCCGATCCCAATATGGAGCCAGGGACTAGACCGGTAGTTCAGGTCCCAAAATTTTCGAGACCGGGGATCGGATCAAGACATAAATCGACTCAAGATCGGTGGTTCAATCCGGTCCCAATGGAACCGCTAACATCAGCTGCTTATAAAATTCAATCCTCGTATGAAATTGGCTATATACTAATGTATCCAATTCATAGGATCTTGAATCAAAAAATTAAATGGAAACAATTAGGGGGTGAAAATTAGGGTTTGCCAGTGTGTTTCAAATGAAGTTAACTATGAAAAATTATTTTCTTCTCTTTATTATTATTATTTTTAACTTTACAAAGAATCAAATTGTGATCTATCCTATGACATCTTTACTAAATTTAATATTGGTAGCATCAAAAGACACCAAGTCCGACATTTTTCTTAAAGTTTGCCTTTTTAATCCATGTCTCTTTTAGTTTAAATTGCTTCAACCCAAAGCAATGTGTAAGGAAAGTAAGTGAGGCATTTATGGATCAGAAGATGAACTATCCTTTTTCATCAAGCAAGGGATCCTATGCTTCTGAAAACTTACTTTACTTTTGAAAGCAAGATTCAACAAATGCCACAAAAAAAAAATCCAACTACTAACTTCAAAATGATCTTTAGCAGATGTGAATATTCATTTATCGGACTTGTTGATTAGATATGCATATATATTTTGGGCGGTTCAGTTTGGGATGTCCAGTTCAGTCTAATCCCATCCATCATGAAATTAGTGACTAGACCGTCCGATCATCGATTCCATTTATTGGGACCAAAGATCGGACTGCCTCCCACAACAAGTCGATCAACTCAGTCGGTCCGATTCGATCCGATCCTGTTTGCTCACTTCAAGTAGTCGCTCAAGACAGCCCCTACTTCTTTTGTTTTTTTATTTTTCTTTTGCTTTTTGACTTTTCTCTCTCTTTTATCTTTTTCTTATTTTGTTTCTTGTTCATTATTTGCTAGGTGGAACCCATATAGGTGGTCAAGCGGTCCCACCAACATTCGCCAACACAAAGTACGATGATGTTGGGAAAGTCTGCGTAAAGACTTAGCTTGAACCGTATCAAAGGAATTCCTTGAATTTATAATGCAACATGGAAATATATTATTTTTTTTTTTGGGTTGAAGTGAGCCATAGAAATATTAACAGCTTATATCCACATTGTACCTCTGCTTCGCCCTTCTCTTTTAGCTTGAATAAGTCTCTTTTAGCTTGAATAAGTTCAATCACTGTCCCTATGCACTAAAACTTCTGAATTCACAGAGGGAATAATCTTTGACCAAAGACATACATGACGAACATCACCGGATGCATGCTACATTGTCCAAGAAGCACTTTTCCCCCAGCAAGATTGCCATACGGTGATCTGCACAGTGACATGATGGCAACCGGGTCTTACTTGTCGGAGATGATTGCTTCGGCTTTGCTATGCTTTTCTTCTTCGATGCTATCTGCGATGCCATTTTAGGCAACAAGAACAATCAAGGAATGGTCAATAGAGAGAGCACATAAATGAACGAAACCAATCGATAAGTATTTTCATCAAGAAAATGTAATCGGAAGCATTGTTCGTGCAGTCTAAACGAATCATTGTTCCCTTGCAGTTTTGCCGCATGAGACTTCTGCGAGACATTTACATGATAAAGCATAAACATTCATGTACACGTAGACAGTAGGGGTGTCAATGGGCCGAGTTGAGCCGGGTCTCGCATAGGCCCGACCCAGCCCGAAACCAAACAGTACCAAGTTTGGGCCAAGCCGGGCCGGCCCGATACCCGAATCATGTACGTCCAAAATATACGGGCGGGTTGGGTCGGGTCGGCCCTTTTTTTTTTTTGAAATTTGAAGCATAGAAGCCAAGAAATCAAAACAAAACTCAATTTTTTTTTCTATTATTTCTCTTCTTTCTAGAAATTCTCATGTGAGGGCGTGGGTTCTTGGGCTAGAGAACACAACACAAACCCACTCACGCACGCACAATTCATCGGTCTTGCCTCAACTAAATTCCCACATGGTGTGCGGAATTGAGCATTTTTCTCTAAGCCTTTCAGATCATAAGGAATCGCCAAGAGTGAACAAGTTACAAGCAACCATTAAAAATTGTCACGTCACAAGTTTTCAGAGGACAATCTTTCGCTACTTGAAAAGAGAGGAAAATGATGCAGAGACATAGAAAAAGGGAAAACAAATGTCTATATGGACTCGGATGTGTGCGGCATCAAGGATGAAGCTAAGGTTGAAACTAAGAACCTTCAATCTTTTATACACCGTCAGATGTAAGTTAATGCACTCAACATTGCTACTTTCAACTCATAGTTTTCTCTAACATATGGGAAGGAAAAGAACTTAGAAATACAATTTTTGCAGCCTGTTGCTTCTTGGCAATCTTATGGAGAAAAAAGTTCATCATTTGCAAAGTATAAACTGTCCTGGTGACATTGGACGCACAGAGATAGCACAAACAGGGGCCTTTATTTTCTTTATCATGTAATTTGCCTCTTCCTTGGTGATACCCTGTTTGGGGCCTTCTCAACATGGTCCTTAGCCTCCTTCAACCCCAAATTGGTGAATGCCCTCACTTCCTTGATCACTTTAATTTTTGTAGCTGAATCAAATTTCTCCAACTTCACATCGAATGCTATTTTCTCTGCCTTCTTCTCCTCAGTCTTGGCGGATCCTGCACCTGATCCAGAAGGTGAAAAAAGGACATTGAATGAACCCCATTTCATCTTTTGAAAAAGCAACCCAAAAAGAGAAAATGCATAGTAAAAATGACCATGGAAAAAGATTTCAATCTACAGTATAACATCAGAACATGCTGAAAGCAAACAGCTAGACAATTGATTCTGAATTAGATGATAACACATCCAAAGAAAATCTAAAGGACACTTGGACATTGACAAAATAAGGGGAAAAAAAGCATACGCTATCCAAAAATAAATGAGAGATCCCAAAATACCTTTCCTTTGTACATGTTTCTAAGCCTACCAGCCTCCTCATACATGGGAATATGTCAATCATCAAGAGACATCGATGTCAAGTTTGGTTCGATAGCCGTAGTTGGTAACTCTGCATTAAATTTATGATTAACATGAGACCTAAGGTATCCATTGAAATATAGAAAGATATAAATATTCTACAACTAAAATTTTCCATTGAAATATAGAAAGAATCTGTTTGAAGTGTTCCCACACCGTAGATCTCCTCTTTTTTTCTGTGGTACTCGAAGCACTCGTTTCATCCATCTAACAAATTAAACATTCAACATTAATTACTAATAGCTCTCAAGTCACAAAACTGCCTTTCAAAAAAACTGAAAATGCATTTGCCAAGAACAGATACTTCTGCATTTTAGAGCTCGGATTGGAGAAGTTTGCTTAGCCTAACCTGAAAGCGCTTGCAAGCTCCTTACTTTCAGGGTCAAGCTTGACACCCTCGTGGAAAGAATTGGCTGCTTTGTCTAATCTCTGCAGTAGATTTCCCAGTCATATATAGGTAAATACATGCACAAACATGAAAGCCAATGATGGACTAATGGACTAGAGAATAAGAGAACACATGCCTAGAAAAGACTCAAAGCTGCACCTTCCCTATAGCAAGCTTTGGGCCAATCTGGTCTGAGTTCGCTACAACTAAAGCTGCACCTGAAAGCATTTGCTCCTTTAAGCTGCAGCGCTGATAAACCTGATCAATACTTTCACCACCACCCTACGTGCAGAAGAAACAAGAGAAACACTGATCAGACATTGCACTTATGAAGCAATTTAAACCTTGGTAGAATATACAGACTAATAAGAAATTAAGTACACTTTAAAAGTCTATAAAGCACAAATATACAACATAAAGCAAGAGAAATTACCATGGTACGACTTTCCAGACTAATAATCAAATATGCATGATATTCGTCATCATCAACCCCAACTTTGGAAGAATCTAAACCACGAGTGTTCTTGTGGTAGACAGTCCAAATGCCTTTGCAACCTGGTAGTTCAACCTGCAAAAGGATTATCGATATGATGACAGAAAATACTGCGAAGTGCAATGAATAAAGGCAATGTAAGGATAACTTGATGAAAGTGTAGAAACAACCACTCAGAGCAAGTTTGTCCATTCCTCACTAATAGTCCACCAACCGCTAGAATTATGGGGGATCACAAGAACAAACTGTCAACAAGCCCTCATCAGAAAAAGAGTGTCAACGATTATAGAGGAACCTATCAGGTCCACAATTTTTTTTTTTTTTGTCTTTGTAATATTCTTGTGTTTCATAGATTAACCACCCATTGAATTAGTGATCCTCTGGGTAATTACACTAGCTGGAAAGTATAAGTTCCACAGAATACCACTGACCATATTATCCTTTATCAATCGGCATCATACATTGCAACAGAAATGTTTCTTGGCCAGTCTAACCCGCCACTACTCACCATTGTACATCAAGATACAATAAAAGGGGTCAGTCTAACACACCTGCACGATCACTGGAAAGGTATGAAGAATGTAACTTTTAGTATTGGTTAGTAACCTTCCTCAGTCAGAATACTAAATGTTTTTGTACTGCAAACATTTCATAATTCTTAAAGAAAGGCCATCAAAATACGAATGAATGGTAGAACAGACCAATAGTCAAAGGACCTTCGTAACATTTTCAGTTTAAAATCACCCTGCTGGATCACAACTAGAACGAGCATGTTGAAATAAAATGAGAAAGAAGTACAAACAAATGGAGCACAAATACTAGCTAACATACATTCAAGATCTTCAACAAAGAGCCTTCATCTGCCCATATTCTTCATCTTGTCGTTTCTTGTCCTCTGGGACCCCAAGTGGGTGAAGCAGATAGAGCTAGGCACATTCAAAAACAAATACACTGCAGATTGAGTAGGATGAATGATAAATGGAATTCTCCCGAGTCGTAGAACTTCACAGACCAAGAACATAATTAATCGCCTTCAGTTTTATTCGCTCAGTAAAATTTTGAATTTCTATAAGTAAAGCACCGAATCAAACTCCGAATTGGCAGAATCCAGTAAAATGTTTATCTTGTAATCCTCTGTTTTGTAACGCCTAACATAAGACATGGAGCTACTATGTTTTACAGATTAAAAAGAACACGTAAGATATAGGAAAGAACACATCACCAGAACCATTGAACAACTCCAATGACAAAAACTTTGAATTTTGCAATATCCACGTTATGCATAGTTTTCCATATTGGAAATCAGTGGCAAGATGAAAAATGACAAGGAAGTTATCCTAGAAAAACCACCTTAACCTGCTCCTTTAAGCTGCAGCGCTGATAAACCTGATCAATACTTTCACCACCACCCTGCATGCAGAAGAAATAAGAGAAACACTGATCAGACATTGCACTTATGAAGCAATTTAAACCCTGCAAACTACCAAAATCTTTTTCAATAAATGTTTATCTTGTAATCCTCTAGTTTGTAACACCTAACATAAGACATTTCAGAGGACCCAATCGTTAAACGAACTGTAAGAATGAACACGTACTTTTTCCACATTCTGAACTTTAGCTAGTGATTGGGACTGAATATTTATGGAACCTTTGTTCTTTACCACAGAGCAATAAAAATTGCCGCACAACTCTAGGGATTGGGACACAGATCCTAACTTTAGCCAATGAATGAACCCTAAACCGCAAATCAGTCATAAACCCGCCAAAACCCTTGAACTATATAGATGGACAAAGAACTTTGACCTCGCATCACTCGATAAAGATTCCGATCCAGCGAAATTACGACACAATGAGATCAAATCGAACGCGAGAAGCAAGAGAACATCTGCAAAAGAGAAACAGGAAAATGGGAATCAACAGCTTGCGAAAGATTACCTTGCTCTGGCCGAGGAGGAAGCTCGGTCGGTCGGGATTTGACGATAAGAGAGATTGGCCGGGGAGGAAGCTCAGTCGGTCGGTCGGGATTTGACGATTTCCGAGATATGGTCAGCCAATGCTGTGAAAGATTACCTTGCTCTGGCCGGGGAGGAAGCAGAAGAACTAGAAACCTACGTACAAATTTTCGGGCCGCGTGAGATGGGTTTTGGGCCTAGATGGTACTGATTCAAGCCAACTTTTATTTTTGGGCCTTTAGCAGTACTGGTACTGTACTGAAACAGTACCAAGACCCGGCCCGAAAATTTACTAAATTTTCAGGCCGGGCTGGCGTGGGCCATTTTGACACCCCTACTTGGCACCGAGGCTAATGGCAGTGATGCGGAGGCAGCGTGGTGGCTGGCTGGGGGTGGCCCGCGAGGCTCTGGATCAGCCACCACATTCAAGGACACATTTGTACATGAATGGCGTCTTTACGATGGATACACTACGGATAACGTTCTGGCGGGAGGCGAGTCCAAACCAAATCCTTTCGTTTCCTACTTTCCCTTTTCGAGGACTTGAAATATAGACTTTATTGTAGTGCTCACGCATTATGTTTTTATATCCACGGATTTGGGTGAATTTGTTTTTCTATAATATATCCAATAAATGTGGCTCCATGGAAAATCAAAGATCCGTAAAAGCCTTTTTTTAATAAAAAATTTTAACCATTTATATCTCCTAAGAATATTGGTCGAAGCAAAAAATTTTCGTTATTAGTGATAATGAAAATATTTTGCGTGCAAAAATATTTTCATGTCGACCCAATTTTGCCTTGAGCAGTTTTAAGCCAAGCGAGTTTTTCGGCAAAGCAAAAATTATGGGTTAAAGCTTGGGCATACGTTACTTGCTGTGCTGCGAAAAAGCCTCGTCTCGTCAGCTTGTAAAAGATCGGGCTTCGGATTTCGAATTTGCGTGTTTGATTGGGATTATCTGCGGCTAACGTAACTTCTATATATACCCTCTACCGAGTTTTCGTCTCTATCCTCTCTATTGTTGCCTTCTCTGTAAACTTTCCTTACAGAAATTTCTTGGGAATCATCGATCGATGACGGAGGGTAGTGCTAGGGTTTACCGGTTCAAGTCCTCGGAAGGCCATGTCTTCGTGGTCGATGAGGCCGTGGCCTTGCAATCGGGCTACTTAAGCCGCCGCGCGGAGGCCACCATCGTGGAAATTCCGTGGTTCATAGCCGACACGAAAACCCTAGAGAAGGTGCTCGAGTGGTGCGAGAAGCACACGCCGGCGCACAAAGCCGCCGTTCCCCCGGACGTGCTGCGGAAGTGGGAGGACGAGTACGTCGCCGACGGCGTCCCCAAGAGCCTCCTCTCGGCCGCGTGGTTACTGAAGATCCCTGAATTGCTGTCTCGGCTGTGTGATCGACACGCGCAGTTGCAGATAGCCGCACTGAGGAGGCAGCGGGAAGAGGATATGTGGAGGAAGCAGGAAGAGGATACGAGGAAACGGAGCGAGCTCCAGACACATGAAGACACAACAAGCAGCTCCTCGGATGAAGACACAACAAGCAGCTCCGGGCCTTGGATTAATTTAGCGTGAGTCTCGGATTTGTACCTTTGCTGTCAAAAATGGCGCTCCAGATTTCATCATCATCATTATTATTATTTTCATTGTTATTAAAAAGTTATCTCCATTTATTTGATAAGATGCTAGTGTCGGATTTTTCTTAATGTAGTGCTTATTATTTGAAAAGCCCGAGGATGCTTTTATATTGTATCTGGATAGAACGAGTGTGGCATCAATACCGGACTTCAGCTTTGCTTAATATCCTTAATTGACCAATTCGGTAGCCTGCATCGACAAGATACCCTCTTGTCTAGGACATGTTTTGGCAAAGACCAAAGTCGAGAAGAATTAATGTTGCACGCACTGGGACCTATGTTACACGGACACGCTGATTTTCTGCATTTAGGCGTGTCAGACACGTGTCGGATACGGACACGTGTCGAACACGTTGAAAACAGAGGGGAAAACCGAAAATCAATGCTCAGAAAGTTGTTCTTCTACCACTTTTGTACTTCACTGAGAGTTCACTTTTCTCCTCTGCATCTCTCTCTCGGTGCGCGACTCGCCTCCACAGTCGACACTTCCCTGCTTGCCTCAGCCTATTCTCCTCTCGCCGGCCTCGACTCGCCGCGCGACTCGCTGTTTCATCGCGAGACCCGCGCAACTCGTCGTCTCACTGCGAGACCTCCGCCTCAGCCTTCTCTCCTCTCGTCGCGCGACTCACTGCGAGACTTGCGCGACTCGCCGTCTCACCGCGAGACCTCCCCTGCTCACCTCAGCCTCCTCTCCTCTCGCCGGCCTTGGGCTTGCCGCGCAACTCGCGCGACTCGCCGTCTCACCGTGAGACCTCCCCTGCTCACCTCAGCCTCCTCTCCTCTCGCCGGCCTTGGCTTGCTATGCGACCCGCCGGCTCACCGCAAAGACTCGCGTGACTCGCCTCACCGTGAGCCTTGCCTTCCCTGCTAGCCGCCTCCCCTCCTCTTGTCGCCTTAACTTGCCTTGTCCGCGGGCAAGTCTATTGAGTATATTGTTGATACGAACTGTTTTGCGAATAGGCTAGTGGCACCTTGGAAGTTGGGAGTCGGGACTGTCAAAACACTGTCATTAGATTGATGCATGCCAAAGGGGGCTGTGCTTTACATTCTAATGACATTCTGATGGTGTATTGATATCATATTATTGCAGTAAGTGCTGAATAATGACGTAGGAAAACATTCCCACTCTTGTTCCAAGCTTGTATTCCTTTGATATAATCTATAGTCAAAATATTCTTCAGGAGGTTTGGCAAGAAAATAGCAATGACTTACTGATGTATCAGTTGCATAGTTGTTGCACTACTGCACTTCTAAATGGTACTAACAGGAAGTAATTTCACAAAAACAGACCTTCCAAGCTATTGTGTGGGTGTGCTTTCTCTATGTTTTGTTTGTGTATGCACATGTTCATTTTTCCTGGGTTCTGCATAGGGTAGCAGCATGTATTGTCCCAATGATATTATTATTATTATGAGTACATATAAAAATATACATATAATATACAACGTGTCCCAGCGTGTCGGAATTATCTATCTTTTGAGAATTCACGTGTCGCCGTGTCGTGTCGTGTCGTGTCCGTGTGTCGTATCTCGAGTCGGTGTAACATAGACTGGGACTAGAGAGATGCTGTGTAATGTCTTACAACTCAATTGCTGATTTGCCAGCAAGTATTCCGAACAACAACCCAAAAAAACAAAAACAAATTTGACGAAAGCACCAAGAATCAAGTTATATGTATCTTCGATTCTCTCTACGCAGCTTTTGTACTTCAAATGATGAAGAGTCCGAGGGTGCTTTTAATAGTGTCTGGATATGAACGAGTACCTGGCATTTATGATCAATTCAGGAGCAATGTAGCCTCCAGTGCCTAATTCACCCAACACTGACATGATACTCTCTTCTTTAGAATGTGATTTTGGCAAGATCAAAGTTAGAAATTTTTAGGACAATTGTTCCGATCGAGCAGAATGTTGCGGGGCTTGTATCAAACGCAAGATCCTGGCATTACAGCCCTCGACACTATACTTTTTTCTTTTGGTTGACAAAACAACCAAGAATCAAGCTATATGTATCTTGGATTCTATCTACACAGCTTGAACAATGTTTCTCGCTCTCCAAACGTTTGTGGATGGAGGCACTCAGAGCCAGTTTCACCTCCTTGCTTTACATTTTTGAGCCTTTATGAATTTGCATAAAGTTGACTAACTGAAGAAATTACTGAAGTACCCAGCCACAAATTAACCGACAGAGAAATTATTAAATACCATCTTTTCGGCATGGCTGAGTAATAGTCTCGAATAACTAGATCACCAAAGCTTCCTAACCAATCACATAGCAAGTATTTCCGGGATCAAGAGCCGTACCGCCTCTTTGGAGGCCGACATAAGTGCCAAAAAAAAAGCATATTTCTTGCTTCTGAGCTTAGCTGCTATACTTACTCCAGTTAAAATAACTCACGTACCTCTGCATATGCTTCCTAATGAATAAACAACAGTTAGAGCCGGAACACAGGAAGCCGAACATTCAGTTTCTATTTTTTTTTGCATTCGCAAGGTGAAACTTCAATTGTGAAGTATAGAATGCGGGAGCAAGAGCATCTTCATGTTTATGATGAGCTTTTACAATGTGATGGACAAGGTGGTAAATCCTGTTGTCATTTGGCCATCAATCGTTACATATAGCAGATGGAACCTCGAAATATTTATAGCTTGACGAATCAAAGGACAACCAACTAACAAGGCATCTTAAATCAACCACACCAAGGTAGCAATAAAGTCGATGAAGAAAGGTTCAAGTGTCTAGTCCTTCCTCAGTTAGAGTCACATTCTCACTGTGGGATTGGTAAGTAGATGGAATTCATGTCCGTGCAACATGTATGTTGCCTGTACGCCTGCCTTAGAGATGCTTATAAACAGCAAGGGTGTATCCCACAAAATCCTTCATCTTCTGAGAGACTTGCAGTGCATTTCAATGCCCTTGCCTGATTTATGGCTGTACAGAAAACAATAACAATAATCCATTTCATCGGACAATTATCAGATAAGCCAGCACAAGGTCAAGATCTTTTCCAATCCAGATTAAAGACTAGAAAAATTCTCCTAGAAAATCTATTCCATGATGAGAAAAAAGGAAGAAAATCTCCATTCCTCCTCCATCTTTACGTCCACTACTGAAGACTTAAGTATGGCACCAGCACAGAACTAATGACTTACATGAAATATCATGGAATATTAATGTTTCAGGCAAGTTGTCACCCCAACTCTTTATCACAGCGCCCAGATAGGCGTGACGTACTTTTAGTTGGCAAAAGATGTCCAGATCCTCAAAGAAGAAATAAGAAAGGGAAATAACTGAAAAACCTACATCAAGCCTTTCCATAAAGAATCTCGGCACCCTAGGATTCCATATGTCAATATGTCTTATAGAGCAACTAGCCAGAATCTTATCATGGCATCAAGAGATAATAAATTTAACTACCCTCAAACGTGG
>JAGVVM010005316.1:0-48331 GCA_019149425.1 Psidium friedrichsthalianum
AAAAGTCTAGCTTATGCCTTTTAAGAGGGAATGTTAGAACACTTAAATATTAAACCATGCATTTGTATTTAGTCGTTTGGATTTCTAATCAAGATAGGACTAGATATTATATGATAAGATCTTATCTACTGTTTAGTGAAATATGGATTTAAAGTCGACTAAGCAGAGGCAAGGCATGGCTAAGATCGGCTCTATTTTGCCGGAACATTATAATTATTTGGAAATTATTCAGTGATAAGTTTTGATGAGTGAGTTTTTTATAGAGGTTTGTGCCACCTGAACTTGGATATGACATCAATCGAGCATACCTCATAGAATAGGAGTTTTTATTGGAAATGACCCACATGCCTTGCTCATTGTCCTGTGAGTGAGTAAATGAGTGTTAAACAATCAAATTATTCAGCCTTTTTCATAAGTTGAAGATGCACTCATCAGGTTATCTAAAAGAGCTACCTTGAAAGTTGATATTCACCTCGAGTTCTTCATAACATGTCAAGATGCCTTTTGAATATTGAAAGGTTCGAGGGATTAAAGAATGAAGAATGTGATCTTATATCATGCCAAACAATCGATTAAATGACAAGGTCATGGAGATATCTAGCTTTGTGATTGGAGATCCCAGCTTAGTGCCACTAGAGAGGCAACACACTTGACGGTTGCCACATCAAAGAGGTGGCCCTAAGCGCCGAGAGGCGGCTCGGCATGGCGGAGAGGCGGTGGTTGTGGGAAAAAAACTTGATCCTCCTCATGTCCATTCTTTTGAAAAACCTTATTCGGATCTATACCACCTCCACCCTAGAATTTTTTTTTAATCCGGGCTATATTCCCCTTTATCCTATAGTAATAGTTATCAAACATAAGATAGGATAAAATGTATCCTATCTTCGCTTTATCCTAACGATCAAATGTAGCTTGACAGTTTAAGCTTTTAAAATAGTTGGCAGAGGTCTGACAAAATCTCACAAAATGATAAACATTTGTGATTTTTTTTTCTACTTGTGAAGACTTTTTTAGTAAAGCAAGGTAAAGTAAGTGATGTGTATCTAAATATGGACCCTTTATTGATTGTCCAATGTTTGACTAATTTGAAGGGGGTGATGAATTTACCCACTTTAATGTTAGAGGATTAGTATTTCACAAATTATTGTGGGGAAGCACGATGAAATAGGGATTTCATTGCAAAAGTTGATTGACATGGTTGTTCCGAACATAAATGATCACATAACTTTTTGAATGGTAGAAGGACACCGGAAGCTTGTGTATAGTACTCACTTTAGTGCCAAAATTGTTTGGCTGGCTCATTAAGTGTCAAATCGGAGAAAAAACGATCACTGTGACATTTATAATTACACTATTTTAGTGACGTGGCATTTATAATTATAAAGGCAGTCCAAGTGGGCAATTTTTTTAAAAAATAAATCCATGTGGCAATTTTTTTCGAAATTCATGTGGACTCCACATGGACCTTTAGACTTAAAATAAGCTATTTTAAAAAAAATAAAATAAAAGTAAGCTAAAAAAAAGAAGGTTGCGATGAGGGCTTACATAGCCCTTGCTGTTGTCACCCCACCATCCCTGACAATGGCGGAGGGGTCGTCAAGCGCCGGCCCGACACCTATCCTTCAAATCAACGCACTCATTCACCTCCCTTACCAACTCCGTTCAAGAAGATCATGAGGTCATTGCAACCATTGGCCAAAAGAGAAGGATCTAAAGCATTGGTCAAACTTGATTCGTTGATGGAGCTCAAAGGCTCCAATCCTATACCAGGCCATGCAAGTATGATTTGGTTCAGCTTATTTGCGCATGACATCATGAGGTTCCAAACACATGGCCTGTGACTTCAGAGTCATCATTGAAACAGGGTTTGGCTCTGATGTCTTCGTGATGACTGCCTTCATAAGCTTCTACATGGAAAATATTCATGCACGATGCCCACAACCTGTTCAATAGAATTCGCCGAGCTGACCGTAGTTTGTTTGAGTACATTGATTTCTGGATATCTATGCTTCAGGCATTTTGGAAAGCTTTAAGCTTCTTTGTTCAGTTGAACAAGTTTGAAACTTGCGTTGGCGATGAGTTCTCTGTGACAGCTACATTGGCTATGTCCGGTCGGTCGAACTTGTTACAGCTCAGAAGGTCTATCCCACCCCAAGACCGTAAAAGTTTAGTATGCGATGCAATGTCTTGTTTCTAATGGCCGCTAGTGGTGGCTCTTGGCCAGACCTGGCGAGTGCCAGTAACCCTCACTCGATTTGGGGAAGGGCCAGACCCTTGCCTAGATTTGGGCGAGGGCTTGTAGGCTCTCACTTGTAGTGTGTGTGTGTGTGTGTGTGTGTGTGTGTGTGTGTGTGTGTGGGGGGGGGGGGGGGGAAGAAGGAAGGGAGTTGGCCACTGGCTGAGGCTTTACGACCCCCGTCAGCCATCCCCCACCCTCGCCGACTATCATTGGCGATGGTGGGCATCCCCAGTGAGGGTTGTGCTAGGATCCTCTAGCTAGTCATCTAGGATTAGGTTATTAATTAAAAAAATGCCATGTAAGATTTCTAATAAAATTTACCGGGAATGGCACTTAAATAATAGCTTTTTTAAAAATTGTTACTTAAGTGATGTAAAAAAATTTGGTACCAAATTCCTTCCAAGGATATCTTTAATGCGCCAAGTACACACACTCACAATAACCGATGTATATCAAACTCTGGACGGACATTCTTTTCTTCCTGGAACTGATTGATATCTTTCATGGTTGTAGATCTTAGCAACTTTTTGTTTCCCCTTTCACTTGGATGAAGGGTACGCGCACGCTCACGTTGCTGAGTTTCGCATCAAAAACGCAGACCAGGTAATTTTCTTGTGTTCTTTGTTCACAGTTTGTCATGAACTCGGCGCATTCTGCCATGTCTCAAACTTTTTCCAAAACAATAGGTGCCATGTTCATGATTGCTAGATATGATCCCGAATGATTGGATCGACACAGTACATATGGGGTTTACTCTTTCATGATGCCAAAATCGTGACTGAATCTAGTAGATCAAGAAAAATCACTAGTTGATCAAAATTAAGAGGCAATTTCCTAGGAGATTGAACATGTTGATTCAAGAGCTCAGTGTGAAGAGATGGTGACTAGGGTGTGATCGATTCCCAGGTGCTCCAATGAAGCCGGCGGATTATTAATAGGGATGAGTAACACCGACTTTAACTTTAATATATTAATTAAAATTAGATTTATATTTAAGAAAAAAATAACTGGTGAATCATTAAGTTTACATTTAAAAATAAATAAATAATCAATCCTATTCGGGCTGTCCAATTCCCCTAGAATGGGAACCTGAATGAAAATCACTCGTTCCAATTTTGTGAAATCAAGAACCTCCGGTGGTTTCCGATTCAATCTCTCAGTCTTGCTCGCCTCTAATTTAAACGTCCGATAAAATGTGTTCGAGAGCCTCAAAAGTGGAGAAACACGTTTGTTGTTTTGCCGTACGGGTGCTTCCAAGCTTTCTTCTTTCTTTTAAGACATGTTACATGTTTGATCCCACGAGTGCATAATAATTGTTTAGATTACATATTTTGGAGAAAATTGTTGTTGTTGGGTACTGCCTTAGACGACAATGATGATGCTTCCCAACCATCCCCAAGAAGCAAGTCGGCTGGTCCTCTAAAATGCTAGGTTTAGCTATGTCTCGGTCATTTATCATTTGCTTTGCTTGTTCCTTAGAATTACCTTCTGTTGCACGAGTTTTAATTCGACTATCTGACGGCCAAATTACAATTTCTACGTGCGAATTTGCCCATTTCATGTTGCAATGAGGACATTGCATGTAGTTTTAACTAAGGTGTTGTGTGCACTTGGAAACGGAAGATGGCCTTTGATATATAGTTTGGTCGCTGCCTAGGAAATTATAATGGTGCTTCCCCACCGTTTCAACACAAGAGCTTTAATTAAATGACTAAATGCTCCTTTTTCAAGTCTTTTTCTGCAATGCCCACAGCATTTTGTTTGCACTTGATGGGTGACTTCAGCTTTCCATTTCTTTTAGTTCAATAGTGAGGTTTGATACTTAAGGTGGGGCAACGACACTTGGAGACGATACTTAATTATACAATCGAACTCGATAATCCAAGATAGTTCATTCATCTTTTATTTTAATCAATGGCAGGGCGTGCCCAATTGACAAAATGGGATAAACAGTGCATTAACTTTGGCCCACGTGCGATGTGATTTCATGAATTTAATTTGTTCAATGTGTTTAACAAACTTTAATATGTTTAATGCATTTCCTGAATTATATGAAAATGTTCAATAGAATCCTTCCATTAATTTAAGATCATGGACAGCATTGAATATTTTCATATAATTACATACTACACCTAGAGACTAGATTGAACATGTACCAAAATTTCATAGACTACATTGAACAAATTAAAAGTTGAAGTATCACAATGCACATTGGGTTAAAGTTTAGGGACCACATTGAACAAATAAAATGTTCATGACCCACATTAGACATTAGGCAAAGTTCAAGGATCATTTGTATTATCTTCCCCGATAAAAATTGAATAAATTCAGTTTCCTTTTTTTTTTGGTAAGGATAAATTCTGTCTATTTTCAGATATGACATAATGCTAAATTACCTCTTTATTATCGACGTCATTTTATATATCAATTATTATAAGTAATCCTCTAATTTAACATAGTATCAGAGGAGCGGTTGTGTCCATCAATCTAATTTTCCTTTATTTTAAGAACCTGGTTATCATGTAAAACACTGTAAAAGCAACAGCAAAAAGTTCTATGAATAGAGACCCTTGTGGAACACTATGATTATCATCCATATGCCCTAATACAAGAATACCAACTAGCATATGGCTACCTAAACCCACCACCACCATTGGTTGCCCGGGTATATGACCCGTTGATCCGCCACCCCCTCAACCACTTCCTCTAACAATCGACCGCCTCCCCGTCCCCTCCCTGTGGTGGTGAAGCCCCACTCCAGTCTTAGCCAATGCGGGGTTGATCGTGTTGTTCACCACCATCTTCCTGTGTTGCTGTCCGACTTCATCGTTTACCATTTCGCATTACTACAATTTAGCACTAATACCACTGTACTTTGAGCTCCACCTTCAATAACCTACCTGCCACGATCACGATATTCTGCTGCCACTAGAGTACCACCCAAAAAAGGGTCCACTATAATATTGAATGATGGTTGGATCACCGTGTTATGAAATTCAAAGATTGGGCAACACAAACCTACGATTACGGGAGAGGACAACATCAATTTCACCTAGAATGAACAGGAGATCACAGTACGCAACTCGAGAAAAATCTATTCGCATCGGCCCGTCCAACCGTGCATGTGAGTTGAATTCACGTACATCACGATATGGAACCGATTCGTATTGCGAAGTCTTAGACATCGAGGATCACAAAATTAAGGTTGGAGTGGCGAGGAAATTGTTTTGGTAATAACATATCTTATTGTTTTATTAATTTTTATTTTAATCTAAAAAGATATAAGCAGTTTTTGGACCAAATGGACGGGGGGCAACACCAGCAATCAAATCAAAGATTATCGTAGATTATCGTTCAGAATCTACTTCAAATCAAAGCTTGTGATGCCTTTTTCAGTGGAGGGAGGAAAGAAAAGGCAGGGAGATAACTCGCATTATTATGTTAGAGAAAAAGAAAACAAATTGGAGTCGTCAATTATTCTCCATGCAAAACAACAACAACCTGCACACATCATGATCCAACACCCCAACTTATAAAAATGCTCTCTTGACTCCGATTGGTTCGCCCATTAGTAATAATATATTTCGATTGGACTTCATCTATGTTGCGCCAAACTGGGGCTTAATACGCAGTCATTATCGATGACTACTCAAGTTTAGCATGAAGCTTTTCAATCATTCGTGAAACTTGCTCGAAAGATTCAGAACCTGAAGAGATACAATATCGCAACTATCAGGACAGATCATGGTGGAAAATTGAGAACCAAAGCTTCACAGAATGTTGCCATGGAAAATGGCTGGGACATGATTTCTCTACAGCCTATACTAACAGAATAGAGTCGTTGAAAGAAAGATATCTATCTCTACAAGATCCTTATTGACATGGCTCGAGTGGAGGTGTGAACTACGATAAAGGTGCGGTTAATGATGCTGCTTCTTTGTTTATAACATGATTAAAGTTGGGCTAATATTAAAATTAACCCTGACCAGGCCTTAGCCCTCGGCAAAAGGTGGGGATCGATTGTGGTGCTGCATAGGATGAATAGTGATGACTTAGGGTTGATGAGTTTCCTCTTCTCTAGCTACTCTAGACTTGGCTCGACCGTTGCGCATGTGGTTCTTAATCAGGAACAGGAAGAGAAATCCATGACCTAGTAGTGTCTTTGGAGTGTGAGGAAGTTGAACACTACACATCTTTTGATGAGGTTAATTAGATAATTGCCAGAAAGGTTTTACTTTTGAGCTATATTTGCTTCCTATCGAGAAGTAGAACGTGACATGTCCTATTCATGTGAGGTCAATTGTGAGATTGCTTGCATAATATTTGCAACGTTGCAAATAACTTATTTTGGCATTTATATATCTCAATAGAACGTATAGATTTTCAACGAATCATGTGTTTTTTTTTGTGAGAAATTTGGTCACTGCGAATTAAAACTATGTGGAACATACGTCTAATATATGAAGAACCCTGACCATGTTCAAGCAGTTCATCTTCAACGTTAAAAAACAAAAAAATGAGAGCGACGGGGCGAGAATGCAATAATAAGTTTTCTTCAAGGGTGGCATTTATAGTCTTTCGAGTTTATTCATTCTTTAATATCTTTCTTGAACTTTAATTTTATATGATGTGATCCCTAACATTTAAAATTTGTTGAAGTGTAGCCTTTCGGCTAATAGGGCCCCTCCTCCAGGACATTGATATTGGCTTTTATAACTTGTGAGTTATAATGTACGAAAATGAAACACAAAAAAAAATAGTGTGATGTTGCAAAGTTTAGGTATTCGAATTGCTTTGCCTAAAAGGAAGTTCGAAATGAAAATGAAGAACGTTTGAAAAGCACAAAAGAGATGATTCAAGTGTTTCTCTGTAATTACTAGCTCTAAAAGCTAAGACAGATTAGGACACACTTAATATTGCATTGGACCACGTTTGACCTGTCACATAGCACAGCATATGTTACAAATAAGAATATTTGGTCGGTGTGGGGTTTGTCTTTGAACGGTTGACGCGAAATAGCATCGGAATTAAAGTTCTTCAAAAGATTTAGGGAATTATAAAAAGAAAAACTAGAAAATAAAAAGCTTTATCCTAACGATGCAAGGTGAATCTTTATATTCCCTACACAACAATTTACAACGAAACGTTGATTAATACCCTAGCTGCATTTTCAACATTCGTATCACCAAAATTCGATATGACCCTGCATCAGTTCCTGTCATGTTATATCTCTTAATATTCACTTAAAAGGTGTCGGACTAAGGCTATGGCAGATGCTGATCAAAGTCTACAGCCCCCCTCCATATTCTTCTCCCTTTTTTCTTTACCTCTAGTTTAAATATATTTTATTCTCATTTAAAAAAAAATAGCAAAAGCGAGAAAATGATTAAAGGAAGAGCCATAGATCAGGATTCCAGAATTTCTGTCCATAAAAAATGTCGTACTTTTTGCAGAGCATCGAGACAAGGGTGTATGGGGTCTCCGATGGAGGTCGGCTTTACTTTATCTCGGAGAACAGAGAAATATTCCGCCTTTTCGTTAAACTAAACGCCGGAGCTTCGTATGTCATACGAGGAAATATCGTGTCTGCAATTGGTGCCTCGTGATTTTACACGAGTTTTTTTTTTTTTTCGGGTCAAAATAATATTTCATTTACTTCCTCAAAATACAAGAGACGATTTCAAAACAAAACATACTTCAGATAATAAGAAAAATCATCAAAACAAGATTATAACTTACACGCTTAAAGAGCACACATGTGAATTCTTTACATCAAAATCGGCATCCAATTGCCAAATCCGTTTTCAGTAACGAGCACACACCGAAAACTCCATCTGCCATCACAATTTTTCCTTTCGGCGATGCGCGTCTAGATTTGGTGTTTCCAACTC
This sequence comes from Psidium friedrichsthalianum, assembly GCA_019149425.1. Classification (NCBI taxonomy): domain Eukaryota; kingdom Viridiplantae; phylum Streptophyta; class Magnoliopsida; order Myrtales; family Myrtaceae; genus Psidium; species Psidium friedrichsthalianum. The sequence continues at coordinate 8,131 of JAGVVM010005316.1, forward strand.
CATCACCAAGCAAATTAAAAAGGTTGAACTAGTAAAGATTTGACATATGTGTCCGCATCCCCAAGACCATACTTTCAATTGGGCTTTGCAAAGCTCAAATTTTACCAACACCATGTCAACTTGTACTTTAGTTTCTTCTTCTTTTGTTGCCGTCTCCATACGCATGCGATCAAACCCCTCGTTCACCGTTTTCATTCTTTCTTCGATTAATTGAACTTCATTTGAAGCACTTCGGTGTAGACATCTTGATCCTTTTCTCATAGGACTTTTTATCCACCCTCTTCCATTGGACCTTGGCCCTTGGCCCTTAGGTACTCAGAGTCCCTGTCGATGAGATATAATGGTGGTTGGCTGCTGACAATCGTCTCCGGGGATAGCGGAGAATGCCTAACTGAGCTGCAGCATTAGCTGGACGCGAGAGAGAGATACACACACATACATGCATACATATATATGATTTTTCGTATAGTTATTTCATCACCTGGTAATTTGCCCCATGATGTAGCAATTAACTGTGCATAGTAATCTAGGATCCTAATACCCTAAGGAAAAGCGATCAGGACGCACATGTATAGATATCCAGCAACCCAAGAATAACACGTATAGATATGCAAATCATAGTTTCGTAAAGTAGAATTGACACACCTTTTTTTGGATCCATCATTTTTTATGCGAACTAGCGATGAACCGATGCTCAGATCTTCTCCTCTAGAACCCCTTAAACACTGGCTTTAATGAGACAGCCCTTATGTATTGCTCTCTGACGACTCTTTATGTGAAGTTATATGAATATTAGAGTTTAGAGGAGGAACTTGAGCTCTATTTATTAAGCTTGTAACATGCCCTCTCATATGGATAAGGAAATAACTCAACCAACACTATCTAGCTCCATATTAAACTAAATAGGAAATTGTATATATTTTCGGGTTTTTTTCCAAATTAGGGTTAAAAAAATTATTTACAAAATTAGGGTAAAAATTTTTTTTACAAAATTGGGGTCCGTGCGGCATTTAAAATGCCGCGCGAGCCACGCGCGGCACTGTACAAGTGCCATATGGGCCCGTGGGCACTGTACAAGTGCCGCATGGGCCCATGCGGCACTTGTACAGTGCCCACGGGCCCATTTTTTTTTTTCGTTTTTTTACTTTTTTCTAATATTTATATAACTTTGTAAATACAATTTTTTTTTCTTTTGCAACTTATTTTTCTAACATAATTATCAATAATTAATTAAAAAATTTGTTAATATGTATGTAATTATTTTACAAAATATGTAAATAAATTAATTAAAAATATTCACGAGACCGATGCGGTAGCATTTTTTTATTTCAATTTTTGTATGTGTTTTTTTATTTACTATTTATATAAATTTGTAAAAATAATTTTTTTCCCTATTGAAGCATATTTTTATAACATAATTATCAATAATTAATTGAAAATTTTATTAAGATGTATGTAATTAATTATTTACATAGTGCATAATTAGTAAAAAAAATATTCACAAGGCTAGTGCGATGGCATTTTTTTATTTCGTAACGTTTACGTATTTTATAATTTTATAAATATATATTTTTTCCTTTTGAAGCTTATTTTTATAACATATTATCGTATTTTTATTAATTTTGTAAATATATATTTTTTCCTTTTGAAGCTTATTTTTATAACATAATTATCAATAATTAATTAAAATTTTATTAAGATATATGCTTATGATTATTTTTTTATTATGTTAATAATTAATAAAAAAAATATTAACATAATTGGCATTTCTTTAATTTTGTATTTTTTTATGTGTTTTTATTTATAAAATTTATATAAATTTGTAAATATAATTTTTTTCCTCTTCAAACTTTTTTATAACATAATTATCAATAATTAATTAAAAATTTATTAAGATATATGTAATTAATTTATTTACTATGTAAATAATTGATAAAAAACAATATTCGCGAGGCTAGTGCAGCATTTTTTATTAATTTCTTATTTTTACATTTTTTATAGTTTTATAAATATAATTTTTTGAAGCTTATTTTTATAACATAATTATCAATAATTAATTGAGAAATATATTTATGTGAATATTTTTATATTTACGTGAATATTATTTTTACAAATTTATATAAATAGTAAATAAAAAAACACATACAAAAAATGAAATGAAAAAATGCTACCGCAGCGGCCTAGTGAATATTTTTAATTAATTTATTTATATACTTTATAAAATAATTACATACATATTAACAAATTTTTTCAATTAATTATTGATTATTATGTTATAAAAATAAGCTACAAAAAAAAAAAAATTGTATTTACAAAGTTATATAAATATTAGAAAAAAAGTAAAAAAAAGAAATTAGAAAACAAAAATGGGCCCGTGTGGCAGTTATAATGCCGCACGGACCCCAATTTTGTAAATATTTTTTATCCTAATTTTGTAAATAATTTTTTTAACCTAATTTGAAAAAAAAGCCCTATATTTTCTTTATTAGATCAATTAATAATTACAATAATAATTAATAAAGCCCAAATTAGGAAATAACTTTTACATTCTCACACTTGGCCTATATGAATTAAAATTGTATTGTATATGTGCATCTTTATATTGGTCTAAAGATAATTCATGATAGTCAATCCAATCCTATAAAGTCTCAAATACTGAATCATGGCAATAACTGTATCAGAAGATACAAAGCCATCCATGGTTACAAGTACTTTTAACTTTATTGATATGGATTTAATGTGGTAGTATGTTTAACAAATAACACCTCAAATAATCGAGAAAACTTTATGTGTTATCCTCCTTATCAGTTATCAATCTCTTACTTTAAGTGTCACGAAGTCTGATATGCCACTAGAGAATACCTTTATGGCTTCAGCAAACCGACATATATCTTACCTTTATAGTTAATTGTGCTTTATATATAACAAGACATATGTGTATGGCTTAAAAATAAATGCCCTAGCCATCACTCAAGGTTTGCATAATACAGTGGCATTTTAAACAGATATATATATTCAATATGAAAATAACACATTCATAAACACTTTATTGAATGTAAAAAAAGTCAATACATATCAAAACTGTTATTAATGTAACATAATACAGATATAAATTTTATTAGAGCAAAAGTTGAAGAGCTCCCACTAAACAATAGCATCCCACGATACTTTTTAAACCCATATTAATGACATGTCATTTAAATACGCATATCATATCATCTGTAGATATATGATCTACTACAATGTCCCCATTCTATATAGATTCCTTTATGATAAAAAAAAAAACGTGACCTCTATATTCTTAGACCCCTTGAGATCTCTATTGTTGTTAATAAATAACACTGCAGAGTTATTATCACAATAAAAATATATATACTATCGACAAAATCAAATATAATCAACTATCTAATGAGATTCCAGAACCAAATAGTCTAAGTAGTAACCGAAAAGCATGCTATAAACTCCGCTTGCATGGTAGAGGATGAGACCATTTTGCTATTTCCTACTTTTTCATGATACTGCTCCACTTGCTAGTATAAAGATGTACCTTATTATTGACTTCTTGTCATCCTGACAACTAACATAATCTGAATATGAATACCCTATTAGCTATAGATTTTAAACATATCTATAAATTAACATATAGTCCATAGTCCTTTTGAAGTATGTCAAAACCTTATTGGTAGCAACCTTGTAATTGTGTCCTGGATTTGATTGATATATGCCTAGAAGTGATGTTGCAAAAGCAACGTCTAGCCTAGTTCAAAATTGAGCATACATGATACTACTAAGTGCATTGGCATAAGATATATTCTTCATCTAGGCTTCCTCAATATCTGAATGAGAATATTGTGAAAAACTCAATTTATCACCTTTGAAGACAGGAGCAATTCCTGATTTGCATTGTTGCATATTGAATCTTTCTAGAATACGATCAATATATACCATCTGAAATAAGCCCAAATTGCAGCAAGAATGATCCTAATGGATCTCAATGCTAAGAACAAAAGACACCTCACCAAGGCCCTTCGCATCAAAGTTCTTTGATAACATTCGCCTTGTTTCATGCAGTGATTCAATATCACTACTTGTAAGCAAAACGTCGTCAACATAAAGAACAAGAAAATAAATTTCCTCCAATTAACCTTGCAATATATACACTGATCTAGTTTTTTTAGAAGGTAAGATATGTATAAAATTTTCAAAATGCGCGATTATAGATCATAGCCAAAACACAAAAAGTTCGCACCTAAAGCGACACTAGAGGGTGTCTCGAAAGGTGCAAAGGTATAACGGTAAACAAAGAGAAAGGTGACAAAGTGCAGCAACAAAAGCAGGCCAAACATACGACCAACAAATTAAAAGCAAGTGGCAAGAAATGATGTGGCAGAGAAAGATTGCAGTTCGATGCCCAAAATAACAAGAAATATTGCATCGAACTGCGATCTTTCTTTAGCTACTCCTCACGGGCTCTCTTGCGTTATTTTGAGCATCGAACTACAATCCATCCAGATAATGTGGCAGAGAGTAGCAAAGGAAAAGCGAACAATGCGATCAGGAAATGAGGGACGACTGATAGAACGAACAGCCCATACAAGAGTATCCTACCACGACCTATTTCACCAAGAAAGATCGCAGTTCGATACCCAAATTAACACAAGAGAGCCCGTGAAGGAGCAATCAAAGAAAAAATTATCAACGGAGTCAGGTCCACAATGGCAAAAGGCACAAATCCCTTCGGCAATTCTATGGTAGGATAAATAATAAAATCTAAGTAGGTAGCCCATTAAGGGATATAGGCCACATCAAGAAAGCATGTCTAAGAGCAATACTGTTATCCCAAATAAAGGAACTCCAAGCAACAATTGGTCCCCTCTTCGAATAAAATCTTATGTTGAAGCAGTGAGAACACACTCGACGGGTGATTCTGCTATACTATTTTGTCCTGCCTATCCATAGTAAGAATTGGGTGATCATCCATCCAAGAGTTTAGAGATTGAAGCACAACAGATGGAGACTAAACTGCCAGAGTAAAAATCCCGAATAGAGGCACCTATCGGAATGCCAGAACAATAAATTTCTCTATTAGTAAACAACAAATGAAGGGGGACCATGAGGGTGCCAAAAGTCATACCAAAATGAAAAAGAAACTCCATCACCAATCTTCCATTTAAATAATAAACGAAATTTCTGGCGGATGTCGAGGATCTTTTTCCAAGCCCAGAGTAGAAAAGTAGGCTTGTAGAGACCCAAAAATGTTTGTGCTTCAAAAAGTTGGAATGAATCCATTACACCAAAGAGATTCTTTATCCGAAAAGAGCACCTAGATATGTTTAAGCATCGAGGCACGATTGCAGTCAATAAATCTACGAATACCCAAGCCACCTTCGTCTTTCGGATGACACACATCATGCCAAGGGACTTTGGCTCTCCCAATGCCCAATTTAGACCCTTCCAAAGAAATTTTCTGAGAATCATCTCAATCCTCGATAAAACAGCCATTGGAAGAGTGAAAACGCTAGCCCAAAACACTCGAATAGCATGGTGGATAGATTTAATAAGCTGAAGATGACCAGTAAGACAAGAAGCGTTGAGATCAAGAGCGAGCTCTGGCCGTAATGGCATTCACCAAAGAAGTGCAATCTTACTTGCTCAACCTAGAAGCAATAACAAGTACCCTAAGGTAACGAAAAGGGAGGGTACCTTCTTGAAAATCGAAGCATTGCAAGACAACCTCCCGAGAAGCTGAAAATGTCCCAAAGAGGAAAATTTCACTTTTGTTGACATTCGGCTTAAGCCTAGACTACCCAGAGAATAAGTCAAGGCCACTCTTGAGAAGGTTAGCGGACACCGTGTTCGCCTCAGCAAAAAGGAGCACATCATCAGCAAAAAAAACAAATGCACAAGCAAATGGGCTTCAGCAAAATAAAACTCGAAACCAAGTTGCCAGTTTGAGCATTGAGGATACTAGTAAATACTTCCATAGCAAGGGTGAACAAGTATGGAGACATGGGGTCACCTTGACGGATACCTCGAGCACTAGCAAAGAATCATGAAGATTACCATTGATGGCAGCCAAAAATCTGGGGGAGGAAACATACTCTATAATAAGAGAAACAAACATATGAGGGAAGCCAAATGATTGAAGGACCAGCTCTAAAAAGACTAGTCAAGGGTACATACGCCTTTGGAAATCCACTTGACGGTGGACTTAGGTGAGTACGACACATGGTGGAAACCAGCAAACAACTCCTAAGCAAGAAGTATATTATCTACAATTCTCTACTTAGCAATGATGTCAGCTGCGAAATCACTTTTAAGATGCTTCTGTATGGATCATTTCATAGATAGTAAGCAATTCTATTGCTCTTTTTCCAAGCAGCAAAGTGTGCTTTCTAGGGTTTTGTACTAGCCTCAATAAGAGCTATCGATTTATCTTCATTAAGAGTAATATGAACATCCGCTAGTTCCATAATAAACAGAAAATTCTCTCTTGATTTCTTAAAATTAGAACCAGTAAGAATCTCAATAGTTATGGAAGTGTCGTTCACAGAAAAGGTAACTGAAAAATAATCAATGTTTATAATTAGCATAATATGAAAATTTGTCTTGAGAGTTACATGCATCATCATATAACCACCTTTGAGTAGAAAACATGATATACAATTGTATACTCTCTACATTATAGCGGCCATGAGAATTTATTTTAATCTTTGTTAAATCATTACCTTTGTGTATATGAAAATACCTAGATTAGATAATTTTCAACCATATGCTATACATGTATCCCTCTATGTAACAATATACAATTACCTCTTTTGAGAGTATGACCAGGTATTAAAATAGGAGACATCTCAATACTTTATAAATAATTATTTATTAAATCCAATCAAGTGTACCACTTTAACGATCACAACCTAATTAAATTTCTGAAGCTGGGATATAACCTTTATATTTCGCATTTACCGTATGCATGTAATTTTAGACTTATAATTAGAGGCAATTATCCAGAAAAATTATGCGCCGTGCTAATTCACATTGATACACTTAACAATACATGCAATTGATAAATTATGCTCCACATGTACTTACATGTGAACTTGTACTTGTATTTCACAAATCATAGAGAAATACACAGAAAAAATACAAAAATACCCCAAGCAATACATGTATTTGGGGTTCCGTAGGTATTTTTATCCATAAAACCATGAAACATGTCAAATAAACTTACCACCGAGTAGAGCAAAATGATAAGAGCACGCCGGTACCTAGAACACCTCATTTGGATATCTCATGCGCACCCTAAGCTCTGCGTGTGGTCCCCACACGCTGACGCATGCAATACATGTGTTCAAGTATTAGCTAGTCCTAAAACTCTATTCGACGTTTTTTCAGTCCAATTGCTATCCCTCAATCGAATCGGCGAACTAGGTCAAGCGATTGGGTTGGACCGGTCAATGATTGGTTCGACTGGAAGGCCCGAGTCAATAGTCAAGCGATTTGAGTCGGGGTATTGGATTGAGTCAAGTCATCACGTCGGGTCGGTCTACCTAGATTGAAGTGACATCAGCCTTGCACTTGTCACTCACATATAGGGTTGAGTCTAAGGCGTGGCGGCACATCTAGCCTCCTCTGACGGGGATCTTCATACAATTTTGCTCATCTCGACGAGTACTTTTCGAAAATATAATTCTTTACACTTTTTCAAAAAATAAAATTTCGAAAATAGCCAAACGTGATTTGAGATCTAGAACGTGTAGGCTCTAAAACCACATGTGTAGATATGCAGCAACCCAAAAATAACATGTATAAATATGCAAATCACAATTTCATAAAGTAGAAAAATTGATGCATCTTGTTTCGGATCCATCATTCTTGATGCGGAATAGAAATGAACTGATGCTCAAGATCTTCTCCTATATAACCCCTTTAAACACTGGGTTTAATGAGACGGCCCTCAGTATCACTTTCTGACAACTCTTTATGTGAGGTTATGTGGACATTAGAGTTTAGAGGATGGACTTGAGCTCTATTTATAGAGTTTGTAATTTACCCTTTCATTACGGATAAGGAAATAACTTTGCTCATACTATCTAGCTCCATATTAGACTAAATAGAAAAGTGTATATATTTTCTTTAGTAGATCAATTAATAATTATAATAACAATTAATAAAGCCCAAATTAAGAAATAATTTTACAGGTTGGTGGCAATCGTCTCTAGGGACGGCGGAGAATGCCTGACTGAGCTGCAGCATTAGCTGGACAAGAAAGAGAGAGAGATATGATTTTTCGATATAATTATTTCATCACCTGGTAATTTGGTCCATGATGTAGCAATTAACTGTGCATAGTAATCTAGAATCCTAGTACCCTATGGAAAAGCCATTAAAACGGAATGGAAGTTTTTTTTTTTTTTTTACCATCGGGAAAGGTGGTGAAAGCACATTGGAGTTCTTGAATTCCATTATAGACCCTTTTGTTTATGCATCAAGAACTCTAATCAGAGGGCTACAAGTTCATGGTTTTCACAATCACCCCCCATCTTAAACACAGACTGAGGGAGAAGTTCAAAGAATCTAATCATGACGGAGTCAGTTTATAGGCAGATTTTCCATGTGATTGACCACAAAGTAGCCTATTCGTGGCAAAGCAGATCTAAATTAGTAAAAGGACGATGCTTTAATGGCCAAAGGTGGGAGAATAATCCAGTGGCAGCTTTTCTCAAAAGCAATCATCTCATAACTGTTTCAGAAGTGGTCCGAAGTTCGTAACCGACGGTTGAACAACTGTAATTCGATCCTCGTTTAATCCCCGTTTGCTTTCGTGTCGACATACTTCATCTTCCAACACCGTGCTGCCGCATGCTTTCGCCGGGGTCGAACACCACCACCATCACCAAAATTTTGGCCATCACCGCCACCAAACAGGCTCCCCGGGGCCCCAACTCAACCGCAGTGGCTGCCACTTGCACCCCCTAAAACTAAGGCCACCACAATCAATATATTGACCAACCATCACTAGTGTAGTCCCAATACCACCACCATTAGCACCAACAAATGCGATGCTTCCGTCACCAACAACGCCACATGCACAAGCCGATTGCCACGGCTGAAGGAGGAAGAAGAAGAAAAAAAAAAAAAAGGAGAAAGAAAATGGACTAACCGGCAAAGCCCGGATCACCTGTCCGAGAACGGAGTTTACTAGCTTGAACTAAAATGAATCTTCAGTCCTTGTAAAAACAATTTTAACCCTAGCATTTGTTGAACTGGCATTTCGTGCCAAGAAAAAAAAAACGAGAAAAAATATCTAAGATTGCAATGCATTTAGTTGAAGGATCATATTGAGTTGATTTAAAAAAAATATATAGAGATTAGATTAAACAACATAATTTCAGGCATGAGAATGAACAAAGAGGACAAGGTCAAGAATTAGTGATATAATTTCAGGCATGAGAAAGTTAAATTGCTTGAAAAGTAAAAAGTACAAGAACTTGAAATCAAAGGAAATTAAAGGAGCAGATGTTTGAAAGTGAATTAACGCTAAGAACATGAAAATAAAGGGAAATCAAAGCGCAAACATTAGATCATGAGCCAAATTTGACACCGTAACTAACTATTCCCACTCTTGATTCGAATGGGTCGAACTTCCTTTTTTTTTTTTTTTTTGCTCTGGTCAAAGAGCGGCCATTAGTGAGTTTCAAGTCGAGGTTGAACACGACTTGCCTTTCTTTACTTCGACCTACCTCATCGGCTCAAACTCAGTACTCTTGTTCAACTTAATATCCATCCCATGCTTTTGAACCACTCACGCATATGTCGGTTGTAAGATCACATACGATCGATTCAAACGTTTTAAGCTAATACAGGTGACGACGCTATTGAGCACTAAATGTTTTGGCACGCAATTCATTCCCATGTGTTCAATCGTCATCTTTTCGTATAAAAACATTGTAACTACTTTCCATGTACTTTAGTTAACCTCAATTTATACGAAAAATCATAATGATCTAACATTGAATATTTCTTGCACACACTCACCACGAGCACTTCAACCTTATCTCCATTACATTGCATTTTGTTTTATTAGGCTCTTTTTCTTCTCTCGAGTAAATGAATAGAAAAGAAGCAAGCAACTTTCTCATTGAATATCTTTACTCTCTTTTTTTTTTTTTGGCACATTAGGGAGTAGATCCTAGATGTGATTGGCACACGCAGGGAATGGCTCATCTCCTCCATTATAGAACTCGATCATAGAATAAACTATACGAGATGATCTGTCCTTGCCCTTTCAATAACCTGCAATCCCATGGCAAAGGCCAATGAATACCAAAACTTAAAAAGGCAGTCAGTGCCATTATGCCCCACGTTTCGTTATTAAAAAAATAAAACAAAATGAAAAATTCTCGTTGCTCATAAGCACACTTATACGCGTCATACCAGATTGATATCATGTGTCATGCTAAATAAGCATTGCCGATTGTTCAAACTTGCTCGTTACCCCGTCAGGTACTCAACGATCGCCACAATAATCCTCAAATCGAAAATATGAAGCTCGTATATAAGAACACCGTGTCGACATGTCACGTGATATGATCTCTTCTCGGCTACACGGTGGACTTGAGCCGTGGGCCCATGCGCGTCACCGTTTAGAGGAGTTCCAAGGAGCAGTTAGGAGGACGACACGTGGCTAGCACTCCCAGCTTCTAGTGGAATCTTGGGTGTCGCTTTCTTTCTCGTGCTCCGATACGCTTGCACACCCTGATCTCACCAAATCATTTGGGTGGGGAGTGTGAAGTGATAGGTCCTGCCCCCACTCTTTATCTGCTCCATTTAATTAGTGTGCGACTTTTGCAACGATCACGAATTGAAAATTTTGTTTATCCCTTCATAGAATAATGAATGATGATGAATATTTGTTGTGGAAACAAAGAAAACAAATCATCCATTTCATATGATAATCTTTCCTACGAAATGATGGGATTTTATGCGGATCTGGTTGTCTCTTCATCGGGCTACTAGCCATCGTTTTATTTGCCTTTTTACCTCTCATTTCACATCAAATAATTGTCTCTTTTAACTTTAGTTGCTTCTTGATGCTAGGGCTAATGAATCGCAAGAAATTGGAGTGGCAATTATTGCTGAAGTGATTGAACTTGCTTTGGTAGTAGGCGAGGTCACTCAGTGCCACTATCACCCAAAAAAGAAGACTTCCCTGTCTCTTCTTTCCACGCTTCAGTGCTGAATCGGAAAGGGTTTTTGCCTGCCTTTCGTTTGGATAGTAAATTTCATACTCGATAATCTCGTCATGGAAAAAGAGTGAGCGGCATTTTCTTGCTCATGTCTTGATCTTGCTGCTTGATACATTCATCGTGATCCCGTAAAGTCTCACTTGATATTTTAAAACAGAATATCATGAATTCGAATCTTTCTAAACGTTATATAGAAATATGCTATGTGTATTTGTATTTCGATGCTTTGTATGTGAATAGGAGTATTAAAATACTTAAATATTCAATCTTGTCATTACCTAATATTTAACTTCCTAAAATAGTTGATGGTGATGCTATAAATTCTATTTATGCACTTTGTCTCTTCGACGAGAATTTTCCTCTTTTAGACACAATCAAATCTCACCGAGTTGGTATAATATCTCAAAAAATTGTGGGAAAGTAGGAGCTAAATCCTTTTACTTTTACCATATTATATGACCTGTACTCTTTCTAGATGAATGGAAAACCTAACACCTTAGTGGTGTTAATTAAGCGAAGGATGCAAAGTGATATTTCCGAAATTAAGGGACAGAAAGCGAGATTATCTCAAAAAAGGAGAATGTTGCTTAAATGTATTTACAGTCATATATTTTTCCTCCTCCTTTGTCCCCTAGTTGAAGGAAATATTCACGTAGGCGCCTTTTGATGTAACGGCAAACATTGCTTTAGAACTCCAAAGTTAAGTGTAATCAAGCCAGAGCACCGTCAGGATAGGTGACCCCTAGTGAAAGTGCCTACCCGGACACAAAAGGACAAAACCATGAGGCTTGTATGGACGGTCTAAAGCAAATAATAGCTTGAGTGAGTTAATCCCGGACGTGACAAATGTTATCTGGTTATGCCTCTACTTGGCAGTTGGACGCACATAAATGTGATGAGAAAAGGGAAGAGAAAAATAGAAGACTGGAATTCCACTTGCTCAATCTCTTCGCAGGCGCGCATGAAGAGTGAAACCTGGGAGGTTGCGATCCATATGATGGGTGTCGAAGAACTTAGCGTGATGTTGGGAAGCCACTTTGCCCTAGTAAAGTAACTCCCAATATTCTACATTATCTTTTTATATCTTACATTATATGGTGGAGACGTCAATCCAGCATCATTAAATAATGATGATGAGGGACATGGAAAATGGATAAAAATCTTTGGTTATTAATCACAGTGACGCATGTTGCTCTGATGCTTACATGATTACAGGAAATATAGGTAATGGAAACCTCAAAAAGCTTAAAGCTTTATAGACAAGTTGATTAAGAGGGAGCTTTCATGCCCCGGTCCTATTAGATCAAACCAATCACATCTTGAATAAGCAATAATACCCGAATTTGTGTCACAAAAAAGAAAAATAAATAAATAGTCTGGTTCCCATGTTCTGGAGTCTCCTTTCTACACAGACTCGACCAAACACAGCCTTGTGGTGTAGGTTTGACTTGTCTACCAAGTGCAAGATAATTTCAACTTTGCATCCAGTGTTGCGTTGGTCGGGGACTTGCTCAAAATGAGTAGTAATAATGACTCAAGCTTTTCGAATGTGGATATAGAATTCCTATAATAATGCTCCGGAGATCTTGATAACCCTAATTTGAGGAGTTACATCATGGCCATAACCATCACCATTACCTACTATATATGCATTGACAAGTTATGTGGCTCCTATAGGACCTATCTATTACTTCGAGAGTGTGATTGACTAGCGAGAACTCAAAACTTTCATACGTAGATAGAATATGATAAATTAAGAATACATGTAAGTGATAAGCAATCTATGCAAGTGTTGCCAAATAGGGACTGCACACATATTGCTAGAACATTTCACAATTACCAAGCGAGGTTAATCTCTAGAGTTGTGCTCTAAGGATCTTTTGTAATTTGTCTGAATTCCGGACTTTGTTTCTTTTACCAGGCCGTTGAATTGATTAGGTCATATGAGAAGATATGAAATCAAAGTTGGAGCAAAATTTGTGCAAATCCAGCGGATGCGTCATCCAATGTGGTCACACAGTATACATGGTATTAGAAACACCGTTAGGATTTTCTGTGTCACATATTTTGCTTACATGTTTGTATCTTAAACATGCTCAGGACATCTAACTTTCAACCAGGACAAAGTGTTTATAACCCCGGCTACATCATTTATAACCAACAAAAGATTTATAATATCTCTAAATTTATTGTAAAGTTAGCATGAATTCCTTATAGGCAGTTCTCGAGACAAAAAGGGCATCGTATTCTCGTTTTCTCCCCCTCGTTTTTTCCTTGTGGGTCGCAAGAACACGTCTCGAGGATTTCATCATGAGGGACACACCACCTGACTGAACAAAAGGAAGATCTTCTAAGGCGATTCCAATGATGCCCAGATTTTTCTCTCCCATAGGGGCTAGAGAAAAGGTGAAGTCTTTCAATGAAAACCCTACACATTTGAGTGCAAACACACACAATCTCTTTCTCTCTCTCTCTCTGCCATAGCTAGGGCATTGTAGAGAGACTTGATCGTCCCTTAGTGTGACACACTCCCATGTGATAGATACCAAACATCGCCCACCATGTATGTACGAGAGAGAGAGAGAGAGAGACTCTCTCTCTCTCTTTGGAAGTGGGGTGATGTGGAAGGAGTGACATGTAAGAAAAAACACAAAGGACCTAGCAGTTCGTATTGAGATCGTCCCTCCACTAGACAAGAAGAACCCACAGATCCACGCGTGTGCCTATTTGTTTTCATTCCTTTTTGCTTTTCTAGTCGTATTCCCACTAGGAATATTTAACTATTGCGTTATCTACCCTCAAAGACATCGACCACCCTTGTTGTTATTATTATTATTATTATTATTATTATTATTTGCCTTCTTCCTCCCTTTGAAGCCCTGGTGACTCACAAGCTGGGCGACGTAATAAGACCTCGGTGTGCGAATGAGACATGGGTCGAAATCAGGAGAGGCGTCATGGAGAGACCGGACACCCTCGCCACACAATGTCGGGATAAGTCCCTTGTCACCGTCCCATTATTCATCGGCACAACTGATCAGCTGCTATGTGAGATCATAGCTAGCTGGCAAATAAAACGGGAAAATTACCACAAAAAAAAAATTCGGAACCTATTGCAATTGTGCTAATTCAATCCTAATTCTTTCTTGCCAATTTAGTAATAAATTTATTTGCATTTGTGCCTATTCAGTCCTAAACCGTTTACATTTGTGTCAATTCGGTCAATCAAGTCAATTTTAGTCGAAAATCACTGACGTGGATTGCTGTCGCTGACGTAGCAATTTTAGTAATATTTCATATTTTTTATTTATCTAATTTACTTTTTTTATTTCTTTTTAATTTTTTCCCCATCTTCTTCTTCCTCCAACCGATCACGGGTGGCCTGGGACGGCTGGAGGAAGAAGAAGATAGGGAAGGAAAAAAAAGAAAAAGAAAAGTAAAGAAAACATAAATGAGATAAAAAAAAATATGAAATATTATAAAAAAAAATACCACGTCAGTGATTTTCAAACAAAATTGGCCGAATAGACTAAATTTGCACAAATGCAAAAAATTTAGGACTGAATTGGTTAAAAAAATAAAGGTTTAGGATTAAATTGGCACAATTGCAATTTGTTTAAAATTATTTTAGTAATCATCTCCCAAATGAAATTGGGCATATTCCCTATCTATGTTGATGGGGTAGGTGTTTATTAGTTAGTTAGAGAGAGAGAGAGAGAGAGAGTCCAGCTCTCTTGGATTGTTGTGAGTGGGAGAACTATGATAATTGGAATGATTGTGCGGAGGAAAGGAAATCTATTGAATCTTTTAAACGTTTGTGGCGTGCACGCGCACCATCAAGGACCCCAAAATTTCTCATCCTAGCGTAAGCATGAGGACCGAAGAAGCATTTCTGTCCTGGGTTTTGTTTCGTATTTGCATACTAAACCTTAGAGTCCTCAATGCATTATTCCCTTATTTGTTTATGACAAACCCTTGGTCCAGCTCCAAAGATTATCGCTTCCTACTACGCTTTGGGGGAGGAAGTATCGATGTCTATATGATACTATCCCTCTATTTTTTCCACAAAGGATCGAACACAACGATGGTATTGTGAGCAAACTTCTCGCATTCATTAGTTTCAAAATGGAAAACCCAGAAAAGAATCTCGCACTTTGGAAACTAAGGGCGTTTGGGAACGACTTTCCCGAAGCCCCTAGGGCAAAATGCGGGTATCCTTCGGCAAATTTTTTGGAGAGCTTTGGGGAGAGCCATTACATTCCAAAGACATCTATATAACCCAAGGTAGTCCAGAAATGCTTTGAGTTTTGAGCAATTTCAGAATGCTAATATTTCTTTTTCTTCCATATTCACCCATGCTAAGCTTTCATAATTACAAAAATGCCCTCGCCTTACCCGGCATTGTCGATAAAGTGCTGGGAAATTTTTTTTTTTTCAGAAAAGAAAAACTAGCAAAAGTCATTTAAAAAGTGTAGTTCTTTCCCATGTGTATTTTTAAGTTCACTTATCAAACAACCATTTTGATAAAACCCTTTCACCTAAAACTCTTTGCATTTTCCCAACGGCTTTCCCCAAAAAGAAAAGTTACCAAACACACCCCATAGTTCGTGCAATGGTGTCTTAAGTACCACAAGCGTGAGGATGATGGCAGTTGTGCGATAGACTTGTAAAATTAGAGAAAGTTTTTTGGTATCAATTTCATATTGGCGTGGGGTGTCCAACAGATCATGATACTCAAGTAATTATGAACTCAACTGACTTAACATTTGAATTTTAAATATAATTGGTTTTTTTTTTTCTTTCGCGTATTTTTATGTGGTACGATCTAAGTAACACAGACATCGACACGCGACACGATACTGCACGATACATTGACACGTCATTCTAAAAAAATACAGAATTCCGATACATGGGATACGTTGTCTATTAAATATTTATTTTTATATATACATGCTAAATTGTAATTATGATTATTTCAATCAAACTAATTTGATTCTAATTAAAAAATAAATAAATAATTTTAAAAGCCTAAAATTTTGGTCCAACATCGTGGTGAAGGAGAGAGACAAAAGCAAAATGACGTGAGAAGATGCGAACTAAAGCAAGATACCTCAAAATTCACAAGTTCCACATCATGGTGAGGAAAGAGACAAACAGAAAGTCTATTTAAGAAGCCATGAATAAGACTTGGAGGCTTAGAAGTTGAAGGAAGGAGTCTCACATTGGTTGCTTGTGAGGATAACTGTTAGAAGAACATCTCATAAAATATTTTGATAATTTCCAAACTATCATTTGGTATTTAGTTTACCTTTGGTATGCAGATATTTGTTATCTATGGCTAAGAATCTCGTGATGACCATTAGGCAAAGATTATGTGAAGTCTAAAGTGCATTTCATAGAAACATCCGCTACAATCTACAAAAAGATTGGTTACTGATTGTTGATATCGAAGCTTGAAAGATAGGTCACACAAGGTGTATAAAGTCCATACAAGCTGATGTCTGAGAAAGAATGGCCTAAAGTAGTGTTGCTTGATGAGAAAGCTTAACGAGAAGATTTTAAAGCTTCTCGAGAATAGTTCTCTATTTTGTCAAAGTCCTGTAGAAAGCTATTAGGCGTAGAACAATAGTTCAGCACCCATTTTTGAAAGTCTGGATTGTCTTTAAAAAGCAGCTATATGGCAGCTTCAAGATGGTCCAATACAACCTCCAACGGCTTTTTTCTCTCCAATGGACTCCAATGGTAATGTTGAAGAAAGACTATAAAAGGAAGAAGACCATGAAGGCCAAAAGACTAGACAAGCACATGCGAAATTTAGAGTTGGTCTAGCAACTGTTCTTGTTAATAAGCTTACACTATTGAAAGATCTTGTAATCAAATGGGTAATTAATTAAAGGCCTCGCATACTTAAATAACAAAAAAATGAGCTGATTTAAATTGAAAATAGGTCCAACCCCACTCATAAAATTCGGCCACACCATGTCAGCTTTGGCTGAAAAATTTCAAGATAATCATGAGCTTGTCACACAGTTCTCCGGGCTCAAAATAGGCTTTTCTAAATAATAGGCATTTAATTAAATGTCTTTCTAATTAGTTAAGCTCGAATGGGATAATTTGAGCTCAAGAAGGGGTCCAATTATTTTAATAAATTTTGCCCCCCTCCCCCCTGAGCTTAGTTGAAAATTTGAAATTAAGCCCTGATCCAGTTGCCCTGGCAAATTAAGCTTAATTGCTCCATCTCTGGTAGCCTAAATGCAAGACAATGCATGATTGATAGAAATTAAATATGCAATTAATTTTTTTGCGAGAACTAGGATAATTCTCATTTTGAAAATGAACAATTTAAGAAAAAATCAAAATTTAGGTGTCAACAGCAGATCATCCAAAAGAGCCTTTTCGAATGTCGAGAGCCATTTTGAAAGTCGATAATTAATCTCAAGTACTTCATAACATATCGAGGCCCCCTTTTAAATATAAGAAAGGTTTGAGTGATTAGAGAATGAGGGACATGATTTCATATCACACCAAACAATCGATTAAAGAATAATGTCGTGAAGAGACTAGCTATGTGGCCGAAACCCTAGCAGAGCGTCGCCAAAGAGGTGGCCACACTTGACAGTCGCAGCCACTGAAACAGGCAGCCTCCCTAATATAGAGCTAGCTTGGCGCGGTGGAGAGACGACCCAACACGAATGAGAGGTGGTGGTTGTGGGAAAATTTTGGTTTTCCTTGTATTTGCTCTCGTGAGAAATCTTATCATGATCTATACCACCCCCTCTCTTGGGATTTTTTTTTAAACGCTATATCCCCTCTAACCCCATTTATCCTATCTTGGGCAGCTGCCAACATATGATAGGATAGGATAAAATATATCCTGATGACCAAATGCAGCCCTATGGTTTAACCTGTAAGGAGAGCCAACCTCAAAAATTTATCGAACAAATACATTGCAATTATATGCAAAAGTTTAGGACTTAATTGATAAAAATGAAAAAAAAAAAATTCAGATACGATAAGTTTATGACATGACTAACGGGGGTAATTTTTCCCTATGGTGTAGCGTGGAGGAATATTCTGATTTTGGGCAATTGAGTAACTCTGATTGTTTAACATCGCAATGAAATTCCCCTTTTTGTGAGAAACAACTATATAAATGGACATTGGCTCAAGAGGATTTGGTCACGGCACATGTCAAACACAGGGGGTAAGTCTGAGAGAGAGGAACTTTTGTTCTATAGATTCCATTGCATGAACTCACGCATTACAAAGTTATTCATCGACTCTTCCAATCTTGTAGTAACTTTTGCTTTTGTTCAAGGACATCTCATGGGCAATATTATAGTGGACCGACTTACATATCTTCTTATCCTTCATTCATTCAGAGGAACGAAAAAAAGGTTAGGCTGTATTGCTCATTTCTTAGAATAATTCACCATCGTCATACCCAACGCGAAGATTTCTTTCTCATCATCTTGGAATATCGAGTCCGAGCGCTAAGAGATCAGATGCTTTGCGTGAAATGAATGAATGGGTTGTCATTATTTCTTTTTTATTCCAAGTTGTGTTCCTTTGCATCATCGGAAAGATCGGCTGCTGATGATCGACCAACCAACTTCTTGCTGCATGCGTCGAGCGTTATCTTCTGCCCTGCCCCGCCCTTTCTCGATCATCCGAGCTTTCCGAGAAATTCTACGTTGGTGTCTTTGCCTTTGTATGAAATGCGATGAACGTTGTCCGTGTCACGTTCGAGTCAGCTTGAACAGGATTGTACGAGTATTCATTACTTTACTCCGATATAGGGCTGATTCCTCTAGAGAAAAAGCAGACTGGTCTGAGAGAAGCACGCCATAGATACCTTTTCAAGGGAAAGTATCAAAAAAAGTCATAAATATATTGTATTTGCACCAATTCAGTCTTAAACCTTTTTAATTTTATCAATTGGTCCTAAACCTTTTACATCTACACCAATTGAATCCATCCGACCCATTTCAACTGAAATGGCTGATGTGGACGCTGGCCGTACTACATGGTAAGATCGGCGCTCACGTGGACATTGTTCAATAATATTTTGAATTTTTTTATAACTTTTTTGGTTTATCTCTTTTTTTCTTTTCTTTTTTGTTCTTTATTTTTCATTTTTTCTGCTAAGGGCTGGCAACGACAATCCGCAAACCCTCGCCGACACTGCGCGAGGACTTGTAGGCCCCTTGCTGTGGCTAGTGAAAGCCTAGCCAAACCAGGGTGCGAGGGCCCCTCACCCTAATATGGCAAGGCCATGATGCCCTCACTAGATCTAGGCTAGGCGAGGGTGCTACGGCCCTTGCTGGCCCTCAACCAAAGAAAAAATAAAGAAAAGAAAAGAAAATCAAAAAAATTATTAAATGATTATAAAAAGAAATGTCCACATCAATGCCGCGTGCCATGCACGATGGTCAACTTAGACGTCAGTAATTTTCAGCAAAATCGATTGGATGAACTGAATTGGTATCAATAAAAAATGTTTAAGAATAAAGTAGTCTAATCAAAATATTTAGGACTGTATGGATACCGATAGAATAGGTTTACGACATTTTTTTTTTCGTTTATGATTTTCCTCGCATTTTGATCATGGAGAATCTTGGACAACGGGCCGTTGTGCAAAATGCTAAGAAGTTTTACGTCAAAGTTGCTAAATGTGAACATGTAAGCTCATCTACCTGAACGAGCAATGTGAGCTAGGGGAACTCAATCTCACTAAGGCGCGCATGACAACCATTCTGTTTCAGAAATAATTTCTGGAACAGAAATAGATTTTCTATTTCTGTCAGAAACAAAATTTTTTGTTTCTGATTTTGGGCCAAATTTATTTCTGAAACAGATTTTTGTTCAGAAATAGAAAAACAGATTTGCGTTGCTAAACGAGTTTCTGTTCCAAACCTATTTCTGGAATAGGTTTGAAATAGAAAATAGAGAAACAGAAACGTTTTCATGCGCGCCCTAAAGATCCGTTCTCCATACTCGCCCTTCGGTTGTGCATGCACTGGTCGTTGGTAATTTATGACAAGGTTACCTATGAAAGGGATGACACGACACCTGCGTAGGGCTGGCGATAATTTTTTTTTTTATGTGGACTAGTACGTTTGACACAATTATATCAGGTATCCTAAAGTAACACTATTGACATGAATGTAGTATACAAATAAAGTTTCATAGAATAATTAAATCACATGACACGACACTTAGGGCGCGCATGACAACGTTTCTATTTCTCTGTTTCTGTCCAAACTATTCCAGAAATAGGTTTGGAACAGAAACTCGTTTGGCAACGCAATCTGTTTTCTATTTCTGAAACAAAAATCTGTTTCAGAAATAGATTTTGGCCCAAAACCGAAACAAAAATTTTTTATTTCTGGCAGAAATAGAAAAATCTATTTCTGTTCCAGAAATATTTTTGGAACAGAATCGTTATCATGTGCGCCCTATTTTGAGCCCGATTGTGACCCATGAACACGAAGCAACGACGGTGCATCTGCCTAAAATCTTTTCATTACTTAAGGTATGCGACCCTAGAGAAATGAATGGATTCATTTGATTAATTAGTAATCACTCTGCCAAATCATTTAGGGGATGTTTGGTTTCGTTTGCCTAAACAAATCTTCTTGAAGCGAAAAAAGGTGTCAATACACATTTCTTATAAGGCGTAACCAAACTTTGCCTTTCATTAAGAAATGTTCAAATAAACTTAAAAAAAATCAAATAATTTTATTAGGGATAAGGACGCTACAAGGACCATAACTTTCGTACCATACTCAATTTGTTTTCATAATATACAATACCCATTTGAGTGACATAACTTTTTGTCAACATTCAAGTGTCAACTTCTGAAAAACATTCACATGAGTGCATAATTTCTAATCGATCATTTAAGTGTCAATTTTTTTTAAATGTTCACGCAAGTGCTAGAAATCCAACATGGCATAGCAGTTGTGATAAACGTTTTTAAAATGCTATCGCACCCAAGTGATTAATTAAAAAGTTATATAACACTCAAGTGATCTGAAAAAAAAAAAATATTATCACACTCAAACGAGCGCTGTATATAAACTAATGCACTCAAGTGATTGAAAAAGAGTTATGTGACTTAAGTGAGTGCCATATGAAAGTTATGGCATTTGTGGTGTCCTTTTCTCCATTCATTTATTGTTTACAAATGAAACATAAACAAATATCTGAAAATGAGACCTTAGTGAACAAGATCCGGTGTGCTTTCCTAATACAAATAACATTTCTCTTTAAGTTTGGTAGATCTTATAACGAAAAATGACATAGATGGTCCTTGAGCTTTGGTCCTATATGTAATGTGGCCACAAACTTTTAACTTCTTTAGCGTAATTTCTGAACTTTAGCGTAATGCGCAATGTGAACCTTAAACTTTTTATTTGTTCGATGAAGTCCCTTAACTTTTGTTAAATGTTCAATCTAATCGTTGCACTATGTAAAAAATGTTCAATATTGTCTCTAAACTTGAATAACGTTCAAGCACCTCACTGAACAAGTATAAAAATTCATGAACGGTCTTGCACGTTGAGCTAAAATTCATGGGCCATTTGTGTAATTTTTCGTGTTGGGAAGTTTGATCAATAGTTATACATGCTGTGCATGCGTTAAGTTGATACACATTGGCGCTTGATGATGACCTTCTTTTTGCTCGTGGTCTCCGGAATTGATTACCCTCCAATTTTGAGGCCCATGATCTCTTATCTTTATAGAGCCTTTTGCTGTAGAGGAAATCATTCGTTACGTCCATTCAACCCAACTTGCCTGTAGATCCGTCCCTGTAGTGCAGTGTGCACCAATATTCTGATTTCCCGTACTTCCCCATTATTCCGTTAATGTTCGTATCATTAGATTCTCGATCTCGATCTCTATTTCGATCTCGATCTCAACACAGGCAATGAAAGCTCGCGCGAACATTTTATTAGATACCCATGGAAGCTTGCAGAATGAAGATCTCGTGTCTGATCTTGGGCTTGTCGCCATTGATATTGCGTTCATGTTTTTTTTTTTTTATGAGAATGAGCTTCGTTCTCATGAGTCACATATGCAAATCGAGGAATCGAACTTACGAAAATGATGTTTTTGCAAATCGAAACAATAGACCCGTCGTAGGACACCCACTATTTCTCCCATAACATCGATGGGCCGTCGTGGAACTCTTGGCAAAATTTCGAAGTATGGCAAATTACTCCGAATTAATTCGGACCAATCGGACCGGACCGGTCACTTACGGCCCCCTAGGACATCTACCTCGTACTAGCCCATCTGGCTCCACATTGGGCTTTGTTCATGGCCTCTATAACCAAATTCCTTAGGAGATAGGAATTACTCGATCCAGAAGATGATGCAGCAGCAGAAGCGGAAGCGGAAGCAGATCCACTGGATTTGTTCCATTGCGTAGACGAATCGGAGAAGACGAGGAGGAGGAGATCGGGATCGAACTCATCGGATAGAGAGCGCGGCGAGAATGGGGACGCTAGCGCCGGGGCTCTCGAGGAAGCTGAAGAAAGTGCTGGAGTCGCGCACGGACACGCCCGAGGTCCTGGGGTCTCTCAACACTCTCTCCACTTTCTACTCCGACAACACGCCTCAGGCCCGTCGCAACCTCAGATCCACGATCGAGAAGCGCGGCCTTGGGATCAATCGAGAGTTCCTGCAAGCCTCGGATACCGTGCAACTAGTTCGTATTCTTATCTCTTGCTATGTTGGGTGAGGTATCCGCTGCGTTGGAACGTGTGGTGGATGGATTGGAGCTAATGCGATTGCGGTTTTTCCTCAGGCATTGGATCGAGTGGAGGAAGAGGTCAATGCGCTCGCCGAGTGCTGCGATAGGTGAGTTAGTGGGAAGCTGCGAGATTGTGCTGTCTGAGTATGTTGGAATTTGATCGTTGTCTGCAGATGGTTTGCTTGTGGTCGTTAGATTTGGACTTAGTTCTGTGCGTTCAAATTGTTGGGATAAAGCAGAACGTGTTGCTTTTGGCAATCTGCTAGATGAGGGGGAATCAAATTTCTGCTCTGGATCTTGGGCTTGCATTGTGGAATCCGATGAATGTAGCTAGATGCAATATAATTGATTAGGTTTATAAAAGGACATACATGGCTGGAGTGTTATTCTGAAGTGAAAAGGGAAAGGATTTATTGGAAGGAGATAAAGGCAGTTACTGGAACCGGATCACCTGACATTGGGGTTTCTGTCACATAGGCAACATTACTCAAATCAGGATGTCCATTTTAATTTAAACGGCCAAGATTGAGAGGATTGGGATTCAAAATTTTTCAACCCTAAAAATTTCTCGCCCAATTTTTCCCTCCCCTCAACAAATGACGTTGGCCCGATCTTGCCGTGCAAATGAAAAATGGACGGCCTGATTTGAGTAATGTTTCCATGTCATAGAAACCCAATGTTAGGTGATCCGGATTCGCGGTTACTGGCTACTTGGACTTGGAAGTGCTTTCAGATTTTTGCATAAGGGACAGAGAAGATGAAGAGTCGACCTGATGCATGTCAAATGAACGCATTTAGATGTTCGCTAATGCGTGTATAACCTGATTTCTCATGTAATAAGAAATATGATTGACAATACAGTAAGATGCTACGATAGATTGCCTGACTAAATTTCTACGGCTGTTCTCTTTTCCAGTTTAAGCTGAGAAAATGGTTAATCTGAACATGAATTTCACTAGAACTTACATGTTGGCGCAGGATAGCGAAAGCATGAATAGTTGCACTGCTAGCACAGGGGACATCATCAGTACCACAGAGAGGCTCAAACAAGAACTAGAAATGACACACAGCGGCAGGAGATCGTATCACACTTCCTACGTGACTATCAGCTCTCTAATGAAGAGGTGACCCTGAATTAACATCTGGCTACTTAATTTAGGCCCTTTATTACTGCTTGACTCCAATAATGCATTTCATATACATTGAAGTTGGTTTCTGTGTTACTAGATAAATGCACTGAGGGGTGAAGATCTTAATGAAGAATTCTTCAAGGCACTTTCCCATGTCCAAGAAATTCATGCTAAACTGCAAGTACTTCTTCGGACACATCACCAGGTAAATCCTCTCTCTACAAAGACATTCATGATGTTACAGGTAATGATAAGCATTATATATATGAAAATAGTGTGCTTTATCTGTCTCTCTGAGAGTTGTTTTATTTGTACTTCAGTTTTGATGGAGAATTAGCCACCTTAAGAAATAAAGGGCATCGCTATGTGAAAGAAAACATTTACGTGGTGTAAAGCTTGGTTGGGATAGTTTATTTTTCCTTTCCTTCCGTTCTTCCCCCTTCTATTGCGGGCAAAGTTTCACAATTGGTGCTGCTGCAGATGTCAGACACCTCTGCCCAGTCTCCTTTTGTGTCTTTTTCTTCTTGTAACAGCACTCCTTCGCAACATACCTTCTTCGAGGTGCGGTCAAGCTAATTATTTTGATGGGAACCATTACTTCATCTATATTCATCTTATTGTGTATGTGTTTAAGGAAAACAGTCATAAACCTTGAACAGAACATACTTATCCGTGTTGTTCAGTCAATGATATCTTCATTCAGGAAAGAAAAAACTACAAAATTCATCAAGAACTAATGGAGATTCACTTGGTTTTTCTCTCAAATTCAGCATCCTATTGCGCTTGTCCTTACCAAGTCACCACACACCAAAAAAAGGTGTGTAAATAATATACAGACCAAAAGAAAAAGAAAGATCTAAAAGGAAGGGTCATCACATATTAGGAGGGTTCGGTGGGTCCTTCTGTTTCCCCACATAGTCCTGAAAATATCATATGTTTTTTCCATTCTTTCCATGGGCTGCGTTACCAAATCGGCTTGCGTTGCCAAGGAGGTGGTGGCTCAAAAAATGAGTTGACTTAAGACACAAAGCAAGATTGTGATCTGCTTAGAAGCATGAGGTTTAGGCAAGATCCATGTTTTCCAGTATTGTTCTCTTTCAATGTTGCCCTATTGCTTCTCTTCATTCCTTGCTGAACTTTATGTGCTCCTCTTACACATCTGGCAACACATCATAGCTCAGTAGTTGCAATTTGCTGTATTATGAGCTGAAAAACCTGTAACAAAATTGATTAAATGAAGGCTAAGTGTGTGACACTTTCTCATTCTCATTGCTTCACAGCGTGCAGGCTTGGAACTCATGGATATGATGGCTGTGTATCAGGAAGGGGCCTATGAGCGCTTGTGCAGGTCAGCCATCTTAAAAAGTTTCATTTACTATCGGCTTGTTCTGCATGGTTTCGCAGATGCCTGGCTTGGGCTTTCAAAATTTTAAGACGAGGTTTGAGGAGCAAGAGAATGATTGATTTTAATATGCAGAAGCTGATGCAAGTCTCGCTTCAATCAGCAATAAGTATTTAAAGATCAACTTAATAAAAGTCATGAGATTTGGATATTTAACACCGGCCCATCTTATGTTCACTCAAATTGTTATATTTCTGTTGTAATTACCATTTAAGGAAACTTTTAGCCTCCGATATCTAAATGAAATGATTTTTTATTGTTTTATTCTTAGGTCAGAAAGACCGGCACTTAAAGATGGTGGTATCTTAGCGGGCACAATTTGTTCCAATCCCTCCAGTTAATTAGTGTCTTCTCCTAGATTGTAATTACGTAGTTACTGAGTAGTTAAAACACAAAGTTCATGATCTAAAATCTCTTTTGGATTAGTTCTTCAGATACAAATATCGGTTTGCATGATTGATGTGATTATGTCCCTTACTTTGTTAGTGGCTTGAACTTTGTTGTTGCTTGAGGTGACTTTCTTTGTGACTTTTTTGTCCTTTTCATTTCTAAGTTGGTCCTATATCTTGAGCCTTTTTACTTATCTTTAAAAATTGATGTCTTTATCCTTATTTTCCTGTTGGTACTGCGGTTGATGGTCCTACTTACTTCTCATTTAGGTGGGTTCAGGCAGAGTGCAGAAAATTGGGCGACACTGATAATCCTGAAGTCAGTGAGCTATTGAGAACGGCTGTTTGCTGCCTGAAAGAGAGGCCCGTGCTTTTCAAATATTGTGCAGAGGAGGTACTTTACTTTGTTTGTGGTAGAGTTCGATATCAAGCCACGGGTGAAATTTGACATACTGTAAGATAAGTACTTGTCTTCCCTATTTAACTAATATTATTACTATTTCCCTATTTAGGTTGCCAATATGAGACACAATGCATTGTTTAGAAGGTTCATTAGTGCTCTTACACGAGGAGGACCTGGTGGAATGCCGAGACCCATTGAAGTACATGCTCATGATCCTCTGCGATATGTAGGCGACATGCTGGGATGGCTACATCAGGTTTGTTGCGGTAACTGTATTCTGATTTCTACTGCCACTTGTGGACTCATAATCCCAATATTGTGAGAATGCAACTTTTTGGTGGTACCTGATATCTGAAAGATAATCACAGTTAATATTAAAGATGTGTGTTGCTTTCTTGCAGTCCTTGGCATCTGAGAGAGAGCTTGTTCTGGCATTACTCGATCCAGATGCAGTAGTGGATACTGGGCCAACTGCTACTCGTTTCTCAAAGAACTTAGAAAATGGTTCTGGGAAAGCAGAATCCGACATGACATTTGTTCTGGATAGAATTTTTGAAGGAGTGTGTCGGCCCTTCAAAGTGAGAGTTGAACAAGCCTTGCAATCTCAACCAGCCTTATAGTATCATATAAACTTAGCAACACCCTTGAGTTTACAGCTACACGGTCAGTTGAGCTCTTTCTTCTTGTACACATTCTTTTCTAATCCCACGTCTTTTTTACTGGTTAGTGACTGTTTAGTGCAGATATCAGATCTGCTTGGGCGAGACACAGCTCTCTGTAACACGATTTGGGCCCTAAAAGATGCGGCTCAGAGGACATTTTTGAAATTTTGAGAAGCAGAGGAGAAAAGCTATTGCGTTATCCTCCGCTTGTTGCTAGTGATCTTGCTCCTCCATCAGCAGTTAGGGATGGAGTCTCAGTGTTGCTTGAAATAATTGAGACCCACAACAGCATGATGGTACCTGCGTCTGCTAAGAAACCGACTTTGATCCGGTGATTTCAGCGATGCTTGATCCCATTATTCAGGTTGATGTTTGTGCTTGATGTACTGAATTTTTCTAGAGCTTGATGTGATAACAGCAAAATGTTTCTTGTTAATGAGGTTTACACAGACCCAGTCAAGTCACTAGAGTCCTCCAGAATCTTAGTGAAGATATGGATTGTTCCAAGCTGACATCCTCCTTGCAGAATTAATTGCTGAGATTGTTGATAAAACTGTCATGAGAAGGGTGATGAAAAACTTGTGATTTTTGACTTTTGCATGCAGATGTGTGAGCAAGCGGCAGAAGCACACAAATCAAAAGGATCTGTTCACTCATCAAGACGGAGAATGAGTTCTGACTCGAGCCAGATTAGTAAATCATCTGTTGATGCCATCTTGTCAAATGGAAACCCTGCTCCCTCAATTCAGGTTATTAGAACTTCTCCTCTATGATATTTGCTTCCAGCCATGTTTTTTTTTTTCCAGCTTTTTTCATTGCATGTATCCAGTCAAAATAGATCCCTTATGTTGAAGTTGACCTAGTAACTACGTGCTAGTCTGCAAAATTCTGATCATATCTTTTTGCACCTAATGTTGAAAGAAAAAAATAGATGGATTGCAAATTTTGTTTGGGGGTGGTGGGTTATTTTTTTTTATTTTTTTTGTTTGGGGTGGTTGTTTAATGAGAGTGATGAGGAAGAAGGCTTATACTGGGGAATTCATATAATTGCTCTTACTCCAAAGTCCAATTCACTTTGTCTTTTTGTTTTTTAGCCAATCATCATGCACGGCGGAAAGGTTTTGATGAGTAGAGCATAGTCGTGCACATTGTCTGTAGAATATTCATATCCTGCATAATACAGCAATTGCAATTTCTTTTAAAAGAACATTCCGATTCTTCAAATGCATCCGAACACTGTAAACAAAATTGATACCAGATTTGTTTCAAAAGTCTACCAATCAACCCTTTATATCAGGAAATAATGTGGTATCTGTCCTAGTTCAACTTAGTAGAATGTCACAGCTCACAGTGGCTGTCAATTTAGGTCAACGTAGTTGGATCCTGGTTAGTTGAGGGTTTGACCGTCACAAACTTTTGGGCCACGGTCTAAAACATGGAAACTGGAAATCCTGCTCAAGCTCAATAGGATACTTTTTCTGTACTTGAACTCAAGTCTCAGAATATATTCGAAATGCTTGAACTCAAGTCTCAGAATATATTTGAAATGCTCCATAATCTACATTGACTCCACTTGACTGGGTATCCTTCTGAGGGTCGAGCTGAAACTGAGCTCGACTCTTTTGCTTACTCTTGTAATCAATCAAATTCAATTCGCAGTGTGTTTCAAAGTAATTGAATTGCAAGAAATTGATTTGGGAAGAGTACTATATTTGACTTAGTATTTCTTGCTTTGGGAAGACATCAATATTTGAGAGTCACAAACCTGAATTGGCCATGGTCTAGTACATACTTCTTGTCAACTTCTGGTTTTCTGCGCACTTTTAAGTTCTGATTCCAACTTTTTCTTTACTATGCAGAATAGCGAGCGGCCATCCAAGATATTCCTTATCAACTGCTTATGTGCCATTCAACAGCCCCTGCTCAGGCATGCCGTAGCTGCTGAATATGTGAAGAACCTGGGATCCTTGATAGATAAACACTTGCATGTTCTTGTGGAGAAAGAAGTCGATGCCATTCTCAGGAGATGTGGTTTATCGGATAAGATGCCTCTCTTTAGGGATGCACTCAACAAGGAGACAAGCAGCTCAACCAGCGGAGCCCGTTTGGCCGATTCTGAAGAGACATCTCCATCTGCTCTATCAGATTGTTTGAAGGCCTTCTTTGGCCTTATTTTGGGAAGTGAGAGTTCTCTTCCTGAATTCGAGCAGATGCAAGTCCCGAAGTTGCGGTCCGAAGCTTGTGTTGAGCTGGCTAAGTCCCTGGCAGAAGCATATGATATCATTTATAGCGCGATTATGGATCCAAGTAACGGATACTCTGATCCCAGATCCTTGGCAAGGCATCCCCCAGATCAGATAAGAACTATTTTAGGAATATGAATGCATGTGAAACTGAAATGCTTTCTGCTTAGCTCGGACTTTAGGTATATCGATGTACTTGATAGTAAAAGTTAATTCGATTCATGAATAAGCGGTTCTCGTCAACACATGGTGTTGCGATATACTTCTCTGTTGGTGGTTTCTTTGTGAGTTATTTTTCTGTCTTAGGTATGGTAAGATCCGGGTTTTATGCATCCTATCTCTGCAGTTTTTTCATTTTTATTAATATCACAAAAAAACCAAACTGGTATGCACAATTTTATTTCAAATTACTTTTTGACCGCAAAAAATCTCAAATTAGTGCACTTATGACAAATGTATTTTTCTAAAAAAAATTTATCACAAAAATTTCAAATTAATACATTTGTGATAAATTTATCGGTTGGAGGTTTGCCCTATTCAAAAAATTAGTTTAAGGTAAATCTATTAAAGGTGTATTAGTTTGAGATTTTTAGAGTAAAAATATTAGTTTTCTGATAAATTTTATACGGGTGAACCAATTTGGAGTCTTGTGTGATAAAAAAAATTAATTTGCGGTAGTTTGGGATTTTTTATAATATTAACACTTTTTTTATATATCTTTTGGCATGATGAGGGCCTTTCGGGTTTGGTTTGAAAAGAATTCCACAGCCAACAAAACACAAAAACTTCGGACGGTCCAATTCTTTTTTAGGTAAACAACAGTAATCAAATTCAAATCGATAAGCTCAAAGCTTCAAATCAAAACTAAAACATTAGTTTGGTGAAGTTTAGCTTCTTCCCCGAACGATCTTGAATCTTGATCTTGATCTTGTGTGCTCAATTGGACAAAAGGCAATCTATATTGCAAATCTCATCTAGCAAGTGTAATCCCCAACTTTTTTTAAAACAATATCGGTTCCGTCATTGTTTTAAAAAAGTTGGGGATTACACTTGCTAGATGAGATTTGCAATATAGATTGCCTTTGTCCAAATTGAGCACACAAGATCAAGATCAGATTCAAGATCGTTCGGGGAATCTAAATTCACCAAACTAATGTTTTAGTTTTGATTTGAAGCTTGAGCTTATCGATTTGAATTTGATTACTGTTGTTTACCTAAAAAAGATTGGACCGTCCGAAGTTTTTGTGTTTGTTGGCTGTGGAATTCTTTTCAAACCAAACCCGAAAGGCCCTCATCATGCCAAAAGATATATAAAAAAGTGTTAATATTATAAAAAATCCCAAACTACCGCAATTAATTTTTTTATCACACAAGACTCCAAATTGGTTCACCCGTATAAAATTATCAGAAACTAATATTTTTACTCTAAAAATCTCAAACTAATACACCTTTAATAGATTTACCTTAAACTAATTTTTTGGAATAGGGCAACCTCAAACCGATAAATTTATCACAAATGTATTAATTTGAAATTTTTTGTGATAAATTTTTTAGAAAAAATACATTGTCATAAGTGCACTAATTGAGATTTTTTGCGTCAAAAAGTAATTTGAAATAAAATTGGCATACCAGTTTGGTTTTTTTGTGATATTAATAAAAATGAAAAAACTGCAGAGATAGGATGCATAAAACCCGGATCTTACCATACCTAAGACAGAAAAATAACTCACAAAGAAACACCAACAGGAAGTATATCGCAACACCATGTGTTGACTAGAACCGCTTATTCATGAATCGAATTAACTTTTACTATCAAGTACATCGATATACCTAAAGTCCGAGCTAAGCAGAAAGCATTTCAGTTTCACATGCATTCATATTCCTAAAATAGTTCTTATCTGATCTGGGGGATGCCTTGCCAAGGATCTGGGATCAGAGTATCGTTACTTGGATCCATAATCGCGCTATAAATGATATCATATGCTTCTGCCAGGGACTTAGCCAGCTCAACACAAGCTTCGGACCGCAACTTCGACTTGCATCTGCTCGAATTCAGGAAGAGAACTCTCACTTCCCAAAATAAGGCCAAAGAAGGCCTTCAAACAATCTGATAGAGCAGATGGAGATGTCTCTTCAGAATCGGCCAAACGGGCTCCGCTGGTTGAGCTGCTTGTCTCCTTGTTGAGTGCATCCCTAAAGAGAGGCATCTTATCCGATAAACCACATCTCCTGAGAATGGCATCGACTTCTTTCTCCACAGAACATGCAAGTGTTTATCTATCAAGGATCCCAGGTTCTTCCACATATTCAGCAGCTACGGCATGCCTGAGCAGGGGCTGTTGAATGGCACATAAGCAGTTGATAAGGAATATCTTGGATGGCCGCTCGCTATTCTGCATAGTAAAGAAAAAGTTGGAATCAGAACTTAAAAGTGCGCAGAAACCAGAAGTTGACAAGAAGTATGTACTAGACCATGGCCAATTCAGGTTTGTGACTCTCAAATATTGATGTCTTCCCAAAGCAAGAAATACTAAGTCAAATATAGTACTCTTCCCAAATCAATTTCTTGCAATTCAATTACTTTGAAACACACTGCGAATTGAATTTGATTGATTACAAGAGTAAGCAAAAGAGTCGAGCTCAGTTTCAGCTCGACCCTCAGAAGGATACCCAGTCAGTGGAGTCAATGTAGATTATGGAGCATTTCAATATATTCTGAGACTTGAGTTCAAGCATTTCGAATATATTCTGAGACTTGAGTTCAAGTACAGAAAAAAGTATCCTATTGAGCTTGAGCAGGATTTCCAGTTTCCATGTTTTAGACCGTGGCCCAAAAGTTTGTGACGGTCAAACCCTCAACTAACAGGATCCAACTACGTTGACCTAAATTGACAGCCACTGTGAGCTGTGACATTCTACTAAGTTGAACTAGGACAGATACCACATTATTTCCTGATATAAAGGGTTGATTGGTAACTTTTGAACAAATCTGGTATCAATTTTGTTTACAGTGTTCGGATGCATGTTAAGAATCGGAATGTTCTTTTAAAAGAAATTGCAATTGCTGTATTATGCAGGATATGATATTCTACAGACAATGTGCACGACTATGCTCTACTCATCAAAACCTTTCCGCCGTGCATGATGATTGGCTAAAAAACAAAAAGACAAAGTGAATTGGACTTTGGAGTAAGAGCAATTATATGAATTCCCCCAGTATAAGCCTTCTTCCTCATCACTCTCATTAAACAACCACCCCAAACAAAAAAAATAAAAAAAAAATAACCCCACCACCCCCAAACAAAATTTGCAATCCATCTTTTTTTTCTTTCAACATTAGGTGCAAACAGATATGATCAGAATTTTGCAGACTAGCACGTAGTTACTAGGTCAACTTCAACATAAGGGATCTATTTTGACTGGATACATGCAATGAAAAAAGCTGGAAAAAAAAAAACATGGCTGGAAGCAAATATCATAGAGGAGAAAGTTCTAATAACCTGAATTGAGGAGCAGGGTTTCCCATTTGACAAGATGGCATCAACAGATGATTTACTAATCTGGCTCGAGTCAGAACTCATTCTCCGTCTTGATGAGTGAACAGATCCTTTTGATTTGTGTGCTTCTGCCGCTTGCTCACACATCTGCATGCAAAAGTCAAAAATCACAAGTTTTTCATCACCCTTCTCATGACAGTTTTATCAACAATCTCAGCAATTAATTCTGCAAGGAGGATGTCAGCTTGGACAATCCATATCTTCACTAAGATTCTGGAGGACTCTAGTGACTTGACTGGGTCTGTGTAAACCTCATTAACAAGAAACATTTTGCTGTTATCACATCAAGCTCTAGAAAAATTCAGTACATCAAGCACAAACATCAACCTGAATAATGGGATCAAGCATCGCTGAATCACCGGATCAAAGTCGGTTTCTTAGCAGACGCAGGTACCATCATGCTGTTGTGGTCTCAATTATTTCAAGCAACACTGAGACTCCATCCCTAACTGCTGATGGAGGAGCAAGATCACTAGCAACAAGCGAGGATAACGCAATAGCTTTTCTCCTCTGCTTCTCAAAATTTCAAAAATGTCCTCTGAGCCGCATCTTTTAGGGCCCAAATCGTGTTACAGAGAGCTGTGTCTCGCCAAGCAGATCTGATATCTGCACTAAACAGTCACTAACCAGTAAAAAAGACGTGGGATTAGAAAGAATGTGTACAAGAAGAAAGAGCTCAACTGACCGTGTAGCTGTAAAACTCAAGGTGTTGCTAAGTTTATATGATACTATAAGGCTGGTTGAGATTGCAAGGCTTGTTCAACTCTCACTTTGAAGGGCCGACACACTCCTTCAAAAATTCTATCCAGACAAATGTCATGTCGGATTCTGCTTTCCCAGAACCATTTTCTAAGTTCTTTGAGAAACGAGTAGCAGTTGGCCCAGTATCCACTACTGCATCTGGATCGAGTAATGCCAGAAACAAGCTCTCTCTCAGATGCCAAGGACTGCAGAAAGCAACACACATCTTAATATTAACTGTGATTATCTTTCAGATATCAGGTACCACCAAAAGTTGCATTCTCACAATATTGGGATTATGAGTCCACAAGTGGCAGTAGAAATCAGAATACAGTTACCGCAACAAACTGATGTAGCCATCCCAGCATGTCGCCTACATATCGCAGAGGATCATGAGCATGTACTTCAATGGGTCTCGGCATTCCACCAGGTCCTCCTCGTGTAAGAGCACTAATGAACCTTCTAAACAATGCATTGTGTCTCATATTGGCAACCTAAATAGGGAAATAGTTAATAATATTAGTTAAATAGGGAAGACAAGTACTTATCTTACAGTATGTCAAATTTCACCCGTGGCTTGATATCGAACTCTACACAAACAAAGTAAAGTACCTCCTCTGCACAATATTTGAAAAGCACGGGCCTCTCTTTCAGGCAGCAAACAGCCGTTCTCAATAGCTCACTGACTTCAGATTATCAGTGTCGCCCAATTTTCTGCACTCTGCCTGAACCCACCTAATGAGAAGTAAGTAGGACCATCACCGCAGTACCAACAGGAAAATAAGGATAAAGACATCAATTTTTAAAGATAAGTAAAAAGGCTCAAGATATAGGACCAACTTAGAAATGAAAAGGACAAAAAAGTCACAAAGAAAGTCACCTCAAGCAACAACAAAGTTCAAGCCACTAACAAAGTAAGGGACATAATCACATCACATGCAAACCGATATTTGTATCTGAGAACTAATCCAAAAGAGATTTTAGATCATGAACTTTGTGTTTAACTACTCAGTAACTACGTAATTACAATCTAGGAGAAGACACTAATTAACTGGAGGGATTGGACAAATTGTGCCCGCTAAGATACCACCATCTTTAAGTGCCGGTCTTTCTGACCTAAGAATAAAACAATAAAAATCATTTCATTTAGATATCGGAGGCTAAAAGTTTCCTTAAATGGTAATTACAACAGAAATATAACAATTTGAGTGAACATAAGATGGGCCGGTGTTAAATATCCCAATCTCATGACTTTTATTAAGTTGATCTTTAAATACTTATTGCTGATTGAAGCGAGACTTGCATCAGCTTCTGCATATTAAAATCAATCATTCTCTTGCTCCTCAAACCTCGTCTTAAAATTTTGAAAGCCCAAGCCAGGCATCTGCGAACCATGCAGAACAAGCCGATAGTAAATGAAACTTTTTAAGATGGCTGACCTGCACAAGCGCTCATAGGCCCCTTCCTGATACACAGCCATCATATCCATGAGTTCCAAGCCTGCACGCTGTGAAGCAATGAGAATGAGAAGTGTCACACACTTAGCCTTCATTTAATCAATTTTGTTACAGGTTTTTCAGCTCATAATACAGCAAATTGCAACTACTGAGCTATGATGTGTTGCCAGATGTGTAAGAGGAGCACATAAAGTTCAGCAAGGAATGAGAGAAGCAATAGGGCAACATTGAAAGAGAACAATACTGGAAAACATGGATCTTGCCTAAACCTCATGCTTCTAAGCAGATCACAATCTTGCTTTGTGTCTTAAGTCAACTCATTTTTTGAGCCACCACCTCCCTTGGCAACGCAAGCCGATTTGGTAACGCAGCCCATGGAAAGAATGGAAAAAACATATGATATTTTCAGGACTATGTGGGGAAACAGAAGGACCCACCGAACCCT
Organism: Psidium friedrichsthalianum; assembly: GCA_019149425.1. NCBI lineage: Eukaryota > Viridiplantae > Streptophyta > Magnoliopsida > Myrtales > Myrtaceae > Psidium > Psidium friedrichsthalianum. The sequence goes on from JAGVVM010005316.1 coordinate 43,570, forward strand.
CCTAATATGTGATGACCCTTCCTTTTAGATCTTTCTTTTTCTTTTGGTCTGTATATTATTTACACACCTTTTTTTGGTGTGTGGTGACTTGGTAAGGACAAGCGCATAGGATGCTGAATTTGAGAGAAAAACCAAGTGAATCTCCATTAGTTTCTTGATGAATTTTGTAGTTTTTTCTTTCCTGAATGAAGATATCATTGACTGAACAACACGGATAAGTATGTTCTGTTCAAGTTTATGACTGTTTTCCTTAAACACATACACAATAAGATGAATATAGATGAAGTATGGTTCCCATCAAAATAATTAGCTTGACCGCACTTCGAAGAAGGTATGTTGCGAAGGAGTGCTGTTACAAGAAGAAAAAGACACAAAAGGAGACTGGGCAGAGGTGTCTGACATCTGCAGCAGCACCAATTGTGAAACTTTGCCCGCAATAGAAGGGGGAAGAACGGAAGGAAAGGAAAAATAAACTATCCCAACCAAGCTTTACACCACGTAATGTTTTCTTTCACATAGCGATGCCCTTTATTTCTTAAGGTGGCTAATTCTCCATCAAAACTGAAGTACAAATAACAACTCTCAGAGAGACAGATAAAGCACACTATTTTCATATATATAATGCTTTATCATTACCTGTAACATCATGAATGTCTTTGTAGAGAGAGGATTTACCTGGTGATGTGTCCGAAGAAGTACTTGCAGTTTAGCATGAATTTCTTGGACATGGGAAAGTGCCTTGAAGAATTCTTCATTAAGATCTTCACCCCTCAGTGCATTTATCTAGTAACACAGAAACCAACTTCAATGTATATGAAATGCATTATGTGGGTCAAGCAGTAATAAAGGGCCTAAATAAGTAGCCAGATGTTAATTCAGGGTCACCTCTTCATTAGAGAGCTGATAGTCACGTAGGAAGTGTGATACGATCTCCTGCCGCTGTGTGTCATTTCTAGTTCTTGTTTGAGCCTCTCTGTGGTACTGATGATGTCCCCTGTGCTAGCATGCAACTATTCAATGCTTTCCGCTATCCTGCCCAACATGTAAGTTCTAGTGAAATTCATGTTCAGATTAACCATTTTCTCAGCTTAAACTGGAAAAGAGAACAGCCGTAGAAAATTTAGTCAGGCAATCTATCGTAGCATCTTGCTGTATTGTCAATCATATTTCTTATTACATGAGAAATCAGGTATACACGCATTAGCGAACATCTAAATGCGTTCATTTGACATGCATCAGGTCGACTCTTCATCTCTCTGTCCCTTATGCAAAAATCTGAAAGGACTTCCAAGTCCAAGTAGCCAGTAACCGCGAATCCGGATCACCTAACATTGGGTTTCTATGACATGGATAACATTACTCAAATCAGGCCGTCCATTTTCATTTGCACGCAAGATCGGGCCACGTCATTTGTTGAGGGGGAGGGAAAAATTGGCGAGAAATTTTTAGGGTTTGAAAAATTTGAATCCAATCCTCTCAATCTTGGCCGTTTAAATAAAAATGGACATCCTGATTTGAGTAATGTTGCCTATGTGACAGAAACCCCCATGTCAGGTGATCCGTTCCAGTAACTGCCTTTATCTCCTTCCAATAAATCCTTTCCCTTTTCACTTCAGAATAACACTCCAGCCATGTATGTCCTTTTTATAAACCTAATCAATTATATTGCATCTAGCTACATTCATCGGATTCCACAATGCAAGCCCAAGATCCAGAGCAGAAATTTGATTCCCCCTCATCTAGCATATTGCAAAAGCAACACGTTCTGCTTTATCCCAACAATTTGAACGCACAGAACTAAGTCCAAATCTAACGACCACAAGCAAACCATCTGCAGACAACGATCAAATTCCAACATACTCAGACAGCACAATCTCGCAGCTTCCCACTAACTCACCTATCGCAGCACTCGGCGAGCGCATTGACCTCTTCCTCCACTCGATCCAATGCCTGAGGGAAAAACCGCAATCGCATTACTCCAATCCATCCACCACACGTTCCCAACGCAGCGGATACCTCACCCAACATAGCAAGAGATAAGAATACGAACTAGTTGCACGGTATCCGAGGCTTGCAGGAACTCTCGATTGATCCCAAGGCCGCGCTTCTCGATCGTGGATCTGAGGTTGCGACGGGCCTGAGGCGTGTTGTCGGAGTAGAAAGTGGAGAGAGTGTTGAGAGACCCCAGGACCTCGGGCGTGTCCGTGCGCGACTCCAGCACTTTCTTCAGCTTCCTCGAGAGCCCCGGCGCTAGCGTCCCCATTCTCGCCGCGCTCTCTCTCCGATGAGTTCGATCCCGATCTCCTCCTCCTCCTCGTCTTCTCCGATTCGTCTACGCATGGAACAAATCCAGTGGATCTGCTTCCGCTTCCGCTTCCGCTTCTGCTGCTGCATCATCTTCTGGATCGAGTAATTCCTATCTCCTAAGGAATTTGGTTATAGAGGCCATGAACAAGCCCAATGTGGAGCCAGATGGGCTAGTACGAGGTAGATGTCCTAGGGGGCCGTAATTGACCGGTCCGGTCCGATTGGTCCGAATTAATTCGGAGTAATTTGCCATACTTCGAAATTTTGCCAAGAGTTTCCACGACGGCCCATCGATGTTATGGGAGAAATAGTGGGTGTCCTACGACGGGTCTATTGTTTTCGATTTTGCAAAAACATCATTTTCGTAAGTTCGATTCCTCGATTTGCATATGTGACTCATGAGAACGAAGCTCATTCTCATAAAAAAAAAAAAAATGAACGCAATATCAATCGACAAGCCCAAGATCAGACATGAGATCTTCATTCTGCAAGCTTCCATGGGTATCTAATAAAATGTTCGCGCGAGCTTTCATTGCCTGTGTCGAGATCGAGATCGAGATATCGAGAATCTATGATACGAACATTAACGGAATAATGGGGAAGTACGGGAAATCAGAATATTGGTGCACACTGCACTACAGGGACAGATCTACAGGCAAGTTGGGTTGATGGACGTAACGAATGATTTCCTCTACAGCAAAAGGCTCTATAAAGATAAGAGATCATGGCCTCAAAATTGGAGGGTAATCAATTCCGGAGACCCGAGCAAAAAGAAGGTCATCATCAAGCGCCAATGTGTATCAACTTAACGCATGCACCGCATGTTTAACTATTGATCAACTTCCCAACACGAAAAATTACACAAATGGCCCATGAATTTTAGCTCAACGGCAAGACCGTTCATGAATTTTTATACTTGTTCAATGAGGTGCTTGAACGTTATTCAAGTTTAGAGACATATTGAACATTTTTTACATAGTGCAACGATTAGATTGAACATTTAACAAAAGTTAAGGGACTTCATCGAACAAATAAAAAGTTTAAGGATCACATTGCGCATTACGCTAAAGTTCAGAGATTACGCTAAAAAAGTTAAAAGTTTGTGGCCACATTACATATAGGACCAAAGCTCAAGGACCATCTATGTCATTTTTCGTTATAAGATCTACCAAACTTAAAGAGAAATGTTATTTGTATTAGAAAGCACACCGGATCTTGTTCACTAAGGTCTCATTTTTTCAGATATTTGTTTATGTTTTTCATTTGTAAACAATAAATGAATGGAGAAAAGGACACCACAAATGCCATAACTTTCATATGGCACTCACTTAAGTCACATAACTCTTTTTTGATCACTTGAGTGCATTAGTTTATATACAGCGCTCGTTTGAGTGTCATAATATTTTTTTTTTCAGATCACTTGAGTGTTATATAACTTTTTAATTAATCACTTGGGTGCGATAGCATTTTAAAAACGTTTATCACACTGCTATGCCATGTGGATTCTATAGCACTTGCGTGAACATTTTGTTTTAAAAATGGCACTTAAATAATCGATTAGAAATTATGCACTCATGTGAATGTTTTTCAGAAGTTGACACTTGAATGTCGACAAAGTTTATGTCACTCAAATGGGTATTGTATATTATGAAACAAATTGAGTATGGTACGAAAGTTATGGTCCTTGTAGCGTCCTTATCTCTAATAAATTATTGACTTTTTAAGGTTTATTTGAACATTTCTTAATGAAAAGCAAAGTTTGGTTACGCCTTATAAGAAATGTGTATTGACACCTTTTTTCGCTTCAAGAAATTGTTTAGGCAAACGAAACCAAACATCCCTAAATGATTTGGCAGAGTGATTACTATTAATCAAATGAATCATTTCATTTCGCTAGGGTCGCATACCCTTAAGTAATGAAAAGATTTTAGCAGTATGCACGGTCGTTGCTTTCGTGTTCATGGGTCAATAATCGGGCTTCAAATAAGTGGTCGGGTCATGTGATTGAATTATTCTATGAACTTAATTTTGTAATACTACATTCATGTCATATTTTACACTTTCGGGATACCCGATATAATTGTGTTCACACGTACTATTCCACTATAAAAAAAAAGAAATTATTACCAGCCTACGCAGGTTCGTGTCATCCCTTTCATAGGTAATACTGTCATAAATTACCAACGACCATGCATGCACAACCGAAGGGCGAGTCTGTAGAACGGAATCTTTATGAAGATTGAGTTCCCCTAGCGCAACATTGCTCGTTCGGTGATGAGCTTACATGTTCCATATGTGAACTTTGACGTAAAACTTCTACATTTGCACAACGGCCTTGTCCAAGATTCTCCATTGATCAAAATGCAAGGAACATCATAACGAAAAAAAAATGTCGTAAACCGTTCGATCGGTATCAATTACAGTCCTAATATTTTTGTATGGATTAATTTATTCC